>WOVY01011839.1:0-143502 GCA_013436015.1 Rhipicephalus annulatus | reverse complement strand
TGTGCTACGTACCGGCTTAAAGCCGGTACGCACCGATGATCTCACCAGAGAAGGATTGGCCACCCTGGTGCAGTATCTGGCCACCCCCCTCCCGTAGGCATTCGTCAATTAACTCACGGCCCTCAGTCCCCACCAGCTGCGGAGCAACTGACCACGGCGGCGGTCAGATCTGCAAAGCAGCAGAGGGTGCTAGGAATCTCTGGATACGGACAGGCCACCATTGGAACTTGAACTTAGGCAACGTTTTAACGTTAGAACGTTATCTAGTGAGGGAAGTCTAGCTGTATTATTCGAGGAGCTAGAAGGCATTAAATGGGATATAATAGGGCTGAGTGAGGTTAGGAGGACAGATGAGGCCTATACTGTGCTACAGAATGGGCACGTCATTTGCTATCGGGGCTTGGCAGACAGAAGAGAACTGGGGAGTAGGGGTTCCTAATTCACAGAAACATAGCTGGCAACATAGAGGATTACTATAGCATTAATGAAAGGGTGGTAGGCATTGTAATTAAACTGAATAAAAGATACAAAATGAAGGTAGTACAGGCTTACGCGCCTACATCCAGCCATGATGACGCTTCAGTTGAAAGCTTCTATGAAGACGTGGAATCGGCAATGAGTAAGGTGAAAACACAGTATACTATAGTAATGGGCGACTTTAATGCAAAGGTAGGGAAGAAGCAGGCTGGAGACCAGGCAGTAGGAGATTATGGCATCGGCACTAGAAACGCCAGAGAGAGCTACTAGTAGAATTCGCAGAACGCAATAATCTGCGTATTTTGAATACCTTCTACCGAAAACGAGAAAACCGCAAGTGGACATGGAGGAGCCCTAATGGCGTAAATAAGAACGAAATAGACTTTATAATGACTGCACACCCAGGAGTCGTGCAGGATGTGGAAGTGGTTGGCAAGGTAAGATGCAGTGACCATAGAATGGTACGGGCTCGAATCCGCCTAGACTTGAAGAAGGAACGACAGAAACTGATACGCAAGAAGCAAATCAATGAGCTAGCACTGAGAGGGAAAGTACAGGAATTCAGAGTGTCACTGCAGAACAGGTACTCTGCTCTTAGCGAGGAAACCAACCTTAGCGTAGATACAATGAATGATAATCTGACGAGTATCATCACGGAGTGTGCAGTGGAAGTTGGAGGGCAGGGTAGCTAGACAGGACACCGGCAAGCTTTCCCAGGAAACGAAGAACCTAATTAAGAAGCGTCAAATCATGAAAGTGTCAAGTACAACAGACAAAATAGAACTGGCAGAGCTTTCGAAGCTGATTAATAGACGTAAAGTATGCGATGTAAGAAGGTATAACATGGAGAGAATTGAGCACGCTCTGAAAAACGGAGGAAGCGTCAAAGCAGTGAAGAGGAAACTTGGGATAGGCAAAAGGCGGATGTATGCACTAAGGGACAAAGAAGGCAAATTAACTACCAATATGGATAGGATAGTTAAAATAGCGGAGGAGTTTTACAGAGATCTGTACAGTAGCCGAGACAACCACGACCTTAATACTATAAGAACTAGCAGTAACCCAGACGACACCCCACCGGTAATGATAGAAGAAGTCAGAAAAGCTTTGGAGAGCATGCACAGAGGCAAAGCTGCTGGTGGGATCAAGTTAACATCCAGATCTGCTGAAAGATGAGGACAGATTGTGTTAGAAAAACTAGCCACTTATTTACGAGGTGTCTCCTGACGGGAAAGTACCAGAGTCTTGGAAGAACGCTAACATCATCTAAATACATAAGAAAGGAGATGACAAGGACTTGAAGAATTATAGGCCGATCAGCTTGCTCTCTGTAGTATACAAGCTATTTACAAAGGTAATTGCTAGCAGAGTGAAGAAAACATTAGAATTCAATCACCAAGGACAAGCAGGATTTAGAACAGCTACTCAACAATTGACCACATTCATACTATCAATCAGGTAATAGAGAAATGCTCAGAGTATAACCAACCACTATACATAGCCTTCATAGATCTACGAGAAGGCATTTGATTCAGTAGAAATATCAGCCGTCAGCAGACACTGCGGAATCAGGCGTAGATGAAAATATATATAAACATTCTGGAAGAAATCTGCAGGGGATCAACTGCTACCATAGTGCTTCATAAAAAAAGCAACAGAATACCAATAAAGAAGGGTGTAAGGCAGGGGGACACAATCTCCCCTAATGCTATTCACTGCGTGCTTACAGGACGTTTTCAGAAGCCTAGAATGGGAACAGTTAGGGATAAGAGTTAATGCAGAGTACCTCAGTAACCTGCGCTTCGCCGATGACATTGCATTGCTGAGTAACTCAGGGGACGAATTGCAACGCATGATTACGGAGTTAGACAAGGAGAGCAGAAAGGTGGGTCTTAAAATTAATCTGCAGAAAACGAAAGTAATGTACAACAACCTCGGAAAGGAGCAGCGCTTTGCGATAGGTAATAGTGCACTTGAAGTTGTAAAAGACTATGTCTACTTAGGGCAGGTAATAACCGCAGAGCCTAACCACGAGCTTGAAGTAACTAGAAGAATAAGAATGGGGTGGAGCACATTCGGCAGGCACTCTCAATTTATGACAAGTAGATTGCCACTGTCCCTCAAGAGGAAGGTATATAACAGCTGTATCTTGCCGGTACTTAGCTACGGAGCAGAAACCTTGGAGACTCACAAAGAGGGTTCAACTTAAATTGAGGACGACGCAGCGAGCAATGGAAAGAAAAATGGTAGGTGTAACCTTAAGAGACAAGAAGAGAGCAGAGTGGATTAGGGGACAACGGGAGTTAAGGATATCATAGCTGCAATAAAGAAGAGAAATGGACATGGGCCGGGCATGTAGCACGTAGACAGGATAACCGCTGGTATTAAGGGTCACCAACTGGATTCCCCAGAGAAGAAAGACGGGGATAGGAGGAAGACAGAAGGTTAGGTGGGCAGATGAGATTAAGAAGTTTGCGGGTATATAAATTGGCAACAGCAAGCACCGGACCGGGTTAACTGGCGGAACATTGGGAGAGGCCTTTGTCCTGCAGTGGACGTAGACAGGCTGATGATGATGAGTATGTTCTCATTTTTTTCGAACCTGGATTCAATGCCGTTTAACATTGAATTTTCAAGTTTCCTGCCCCACTCTGCAAAACATTTCAGCACTTCCATCTCCGGTGTCTTAGCAGGACTTGGGTTCAGTTCAACATCCTCCGCGAGTATTAACAACAAAATCAAATACAGCACTCTGTTAGAAAATAATCGGAATCTCTTCAGACACAACGAGTGGCCAGAATAAACCACCCGCAAGGAAAGTCAGCAGCCAACATCATCAACGAACAAGCAGCAACCACCAGCAGCCAACAGCAGGCGTCTACAGGCCAGCTCGTTACGGGAGGCACAACGGGATGGAGCTCCAACCCAAACCAGGCACGACCCTCCGGGCACCTTTCGGCTCTATTCGCCGCGTCTGTGCAAAGTGACATACTGACTGTGAGAGTGGGCAAACACCGTCCCTTTCAGATGAACTAGGCCATAGAACGGGACCAAATTTCTTAAATTAAGAAAAGTGGTTGACATAAGAATACGGCACTAACTTCACGTGCAAAGCCTCGAACAATAAGTACTGGCGGGTACGGCTCCGAAGGGGCTGCGCTTTGTCGCTAACACCATCGATGCATAACTTGGCCGAAGGGGAAATGAAACGGTGGAACGAAATTCTCGATCACGCCACACAGGAGCTAACGAATGTCACCATCGAACACTGTAGAAAGACTCTAAAACGCACTGACAAAACGAGGAGCGGTATTTAAGAAATAACTTTTCTCTTTCGGAGTGGGAAGCTAAAGAACTAGACGTATTTGAGCACAAAAAAACGGAGAAAATTTAAAAACTTAAGAGGAAGAAATTTGTGTGGGACAATGTGTCACAAGCTATACCCACTGCTGCTTACAGAAAAAATACCAAATCATCTCACGTTCAAAAAAATTTGCCACCACACCCCAAAGAGCCAACGTTATTAACCTTTCCGACAAAGAACTTAGCAAAGAAGAATTGAGTATACTATCACGCGGACTCACATTCTGCCCTGGCAACGGAAGGTATGATGAATTCACGCTCCTAAAAGACCTAGACACCTTCGCACGAATTTACGATTGCAGGAATATTTCTTTGATAAACCCGAAAAAGATAACGCACTTTTTCGCGGGGTAATCGGACGGCACTGGACCCCAGACGCCAACAGAGATCGACATCTGGATCTCTATATAGACGCGGTTCAAAAAGATGTATACATGCGTACAAGGTGCACAAAACCAAGCATGAATAACATATAAAAAAAGAGGCACTACTCACGTTGAGCAACTGCGAAGATCTCGTCATTAGGCGCGATTGTTGTTCTGAATAGATCGGACTACATTGAGGAAGGCAAGCGATAACTAAATAACAAACAATTCTACAAACACCTCGACTTTGACCCTACCACGGAGCACAAAAAGATCACTGTAACAACCCTAGAGGATCTCACACGTGAAGGCGCCATTAATTCAAAGCATAAAAAAGGCACTTATTACGGTACATTCGGCGCCTGGTCGTTTTTACATGCTGCCGAAGATTCATAAACAGAATAACCCTGGCAGACCCATTATATCAGGCACGGGAACTTTAACGGAACCCATTTCCAGTTATATTGATTTTTTAATCAAAGACATACCACCCACACATGAGTCCTTCTTGCGTGACACAAACCACTTCCTTGGGGAACTAGCAGACGTGAAAATTCCAGACGGTGCATTTCTCGTAACATTGGATGCTAGCTCACTCTACACAAGTATCCCACATGACGATGGTGTAAGGGCGCTTGTTGAATCGTATGGCACACCACACCCTATCGCTTATTCAAGCAAAAAAGTAATTGAAATCTTCACAAGACTTGTACTCGTTTTGAACAGATTTGAATTTAACAACCAGTACTATCTTCAACGGTACGCAATGGGTACAAGAATGGCCCCAATATACGCTAACATATTCATGCACCACGTAGAGTCCAATTTTCTTTCATCTTGTAATATCAAACCATTACTCTATAAACGGTACCTAGATGATATACTCATTATTTGGACACATTCGGAAAACGAGCTCCTCAAATTCATACAGGCAATCAACCAGGTACACCCCAGCATCTATTTGACAGACACCTACTCTAACACTGAAATAAACTTTCTTGATGTACTCATTCGAGTCGACGATGGTGCGTTGGTAACTAACGTATACAGAAAGCCTACGGACAGGCAACAATACCTGCACTTCAAAAGCTGCCACCCCCGACATTGCAAGACCAGCATTCCCTATTCCCAAGCACACAGATTCCGATGAATGTGCTCCCGCACCGACGACTTCCACAAAAACAGCACACATATGCGCGAAGTACTCCTTAATCAAGAATACCCGCCAGCTATCATCGATGATGCCATCAAAAAAGCTGAAAAACTGGACCGCCAGATTCTTCTCAACCACCAGACAAACGCCGACCAACACCGCAACAAAAACTTGCTATTAACTTTCACGAGCAACCCACCGAACATAAACAAGGTCCTAAGAAAACACTTTAACATATTGGAACAGAGCGTGCGACTATCTAAAATTTTCACTTCTCCTCCTTGTGTTGTATACAGAAGGCCGAAAAATATAAAGGATCATTTAATAAATTCAAAGATAGGTGCGAAACCTCAAATTAGGTGTCACCCTTGCGGAAAAAGCAGATGCAAGGTATGCAAACACATGCAGACAACGACAGTGGCGAAAAGCACCTCAGATTTTAAGCACAGGATAAGAGGTGCACTAGACTGTGACTCAGACACGTCATATACCTCCTGGAATGCGGGGTCTGTAACAAGCAATACGTGGGCCAGACAGACACTCCGTTTAGAATCAGATTCAACAACCATCGGGCACATGTACGATCTCTGCTAGGCCTTCCACTTTCAAAACACTGCACATTAAAAGACCACAGCTTTGATGACATCAGGGTTACACTACTAGAAAACAACTTTCGAACAATCAGAGAACGGAAACAACGGGAATCTTATTTTATCTACAAATTTAACACGATAAAATACGGAATAAATGAACACCCAGGCACTCTGTCTGCGTTACGACCGCTAAAAGACGCAAACGCTTCTCTCTAATCAGTACGGTTTCATTACGACAATAATATTACCCGCTAACAAAGCTTTTGGCCTATGCATCTGACAACATAGAAATGATTTGCCTCATCAAGCACAGCCGGAACGCACAGATAAGTGGTCCAGATGTTGTACGGTCCCCCCCCCCTTTTTTTCTCTTCTTTAAGTTTCAACGCACATTCTGTTCCTTCACTGACAAGGAGCTGACAGCTAGGTGGTTTTGTTAAATTTTTCATACATGCGCGCATGTCTTCCCAGTGAGCCGCAACTGTGTGGTGACTGTCCCGGATGTCGTACAGTCTCCCCCCCCCCACCTGTTCTCTTTTTTTCCTTCTTTAATTTTTAACGCACACTCTGTTCCTTCACTGACAAGGAGCCAATGCATATAATGAATATCGATGGCGGTGCCTCAATCACCGGCTTTTTTCGTTCCTCCCGACGCCACCAGCACGCACTCAAGCGCTTAAGCCCTGCCCATTAACTTGTCATACACTTCAAAGAGGAACGAGCCGCCAGCGGACTACACGGAAAGGTGAAATACAAGAACGGTGGCTCCCTACCCACTTGGGGAAGAGTGGGTGTGGGGGAAGTATTGTTGACAATGATGACATTGCTCATCTACCTCTGCCCAACTCTGTTCAAATGCTGCCCTTTCTAATTACGCCGTGTCGGTCTTGCTTCTTCTCCTTGATTTTCTATATTTTATTTAATGTTTGTCCTCCCGTTTCGCTGTTTCTTTTTTTCCTCTCTCCCTGCTCCCTGTTTTTTGACCCCTTTTCTCCTGTCTCGACAGGCTATAAGAAGACACGAACATGTGTAAATAGTATTATGCCTTGAAAAGACGGGTGTACCGTCGAAAACTTCGCGGCACGATAAACAGTTGTTATGTGGAAAGGCACTCTACTTTCACATATATATAATATATAGATAATATATATATATATAGAATAAATATATATACTATATTATATATACTGTAATGAATCGAATAACAGACGCTCTGTTGGTAATGAAGAAAGACGATGATGTTTCCGGTGACTCGCAGTATACGCTCGCGCACGCCCGCTCGCCATTAGTCAGACCTGCCTATAAGCACATTTTGCAAAGTTGCGTCTGAAGCTTTCTCGACGTACAACAACCTCTATTTTAAGCGGTGGGAGGAGCCGGGGTTCCATCAACCTGGAACTTCGCAATCGGACGTGACCCTCACCGTTCGCCATGACTGCTCCTGGCACTTCTCAAGCTGCCTTACCATCGACAGTCTACTGTAATGGCGTGCCTCGGCAACGCGACCCACCAATTTTTCGCGGCAACGACGAACAAACGTCGAGGGACTGGCTCGTCCAGTACGAAATCGTAAGCGCTTCCAACAAGTGCAAAGCCTGCGACCAGCTCACAAACGTGCGCTTTTACCTCGCTGATGTGGCCAGCGTCTGGTTCAAAAACGACGAAGGCGAAATCACCAACTGGTCTGCCTTCAAGACCACCATAGCCGCGGTCTTCGGTCATCCCGCCGTGCGCCGGCTTCGCGCGGAACAGCGTCTCCGTAGTCGAGTCCAGCACAGGGACGAGACCTTTACAAGTTACATTGAAGATGTGTTGTCTCTTTGCAAGCGCGTCGATGAATCTCTAACCGAACGCGACAAAATCAAGCACTTCATCAAAGGAGCTGACGACGATACCTTCCAGATGCTCGTCTCTAGGAATCCACAGACCGTCACCGATGTTGTCCAGCTCTGTCAGGAGTACGACGAGTTGCGTAAGCAGCGTGTCTCGACGCGCAGGGCCACTGAAGTTACGGCTGTAGTTTCAGTCCTCGTGCACAACGTCGCTGCTGATCACACCGTCTTGCTGCCCCACATCAAACAATTCATTCGTGAAGAAGTTGCGCGTCAGCTTTCTCTTGTGACCGAAGCATCCGCACCAGTGACCTTTTAGATGCGGAAGCATCTTATACTCGCGCCTTGGAGTGCGCCGTCCGCGCCGTCCGCGCCATCCGCACCACCTTAGTTGAGCTAATTCATTACGTCTGATACAATAATCACTCGTTCTCTGCTACTGCAATATTCACGCGTTCATCAAGTATAAGGTTATTTGTTGCACTTCAAAAGCATACATGTGTCCGAGTTAAAAACGGTCAAAGTTTCACATTAAATGCACCAGGAAGGTAAAGTATTGGTACGGAAACCAGTAACACAAACATGAGCTTGTACGGTAAAGTTAGCTATTTAAAACCTACGCGAGCGTCGGTGCACACTGAACCATGCCTGTGTATTCAGGCATGTGTCTAACTCTGTTACCAGCCACTAAACTGTTTTAGCGGGACGGCTCAGTGCTCTCCCATAGTTGAGTACGAAGTACTCAAAATCGTTCAACATATTAGATGCGGAAGCATCTTATACTCGCGCCTTGTAGTGCGCCGTCCGCGCCGTCCGCACCGCTTCTCGACCATTCGACAGCTGACGCGCGCGCATGCGCCGTCGCGCCGTCGCCCACCATCTGTGCCGCGCGCGCTTCTCCTTCGAGAACATTCGACAGCTGACAGCGCATGCGCCGTCGCGCCGTCGCCATCTGTGCCGCGCGCGCGCTTCTCCTTCGAGAACATTCGACAGCTGACAGCGCATGCAACCGTCGCGCTTGTATATATACTCAAGGTCGGCGCTCGCTCGCTCAGTTGCCGCTCGTCCGTTGGTTCGTCGCAATAAATAAAACACCGCCCTTTCGCATACGTGCCGTACGTGTTCACTCATTTAACACCCCATTTCACAACCACGTTAACCAATTTAGCCATCGACCCAAGTAAGTCGCAATTTAACACCCGTTAACCAATTACATGCTTCCGCATCCTCCTCAGTGTTCCCCCGAGGGAAGCTGCGGGCAATTTTTTAGACCCACGTCTACGCCAGGTCATTGAGACACAGGTCACGCAGGCACTGCCTCCATCGCCATCGGTCCCTACGCCGCTGACCTACGCTGCCGTCGTTGCTAGACCCCAAGCCCCACATGTCTCTGGCGCATACCGGGGCGCCGGGTCCTCCTACCCTACGACGCTGCCTACATACACGGCACCCCATACCGTTTCGCCCCCAGCACCCTCTATCGTTAACCCATGGCGCACCTTGGATAATCGACCCATCTGTTTCGCATGCGGTTTCGTGGGACATATAGCACGCCACTGTCGCCGTCGCAACTTCCAGCCTCCAAACCATGAGAATTCTGCAAATTACCAGGCTGCCCAGAATCCCCCGCGACCATCTTCTCCTACCACCGACTCACTGTCCCCACGACGCCCTGTCGATTCTCGCCGGTCATTACCACCTCATCGCCGATATGTCTCCCCGATACATCGGCGCACGAGCCCCGCTCGAGAGGAAAACTGACAGCCGCAGTTCCGGAGGCAAGAACTTCGTCGTCGTCGAAATTTGTAAGACCTCCTCTTTGTCCGACCAACGAATTTGATGTGCTAGTAGAAGGTGTTGCTGTACAAGCACTTGTCGACACAGGCGCCATCGTTTCTGTAATTAGTGAAAAACTATGTCGCGATTTGAGAAAAGTTACAACGCCGCTTACGAATCTTGCTCTGCGTACAGCCACCTCCCATTTCATCGCGCCGACAACTCAGTGCACAGCACGCGTTCTTATTCAAGATGCTTAGTACGCCGTCAACTTTGTTGTTCTCCCACGTTCATCTTACGGCGTCATACTAGGATGGGATTTCCTTTCTACCCATCAGGCCCTCGTCGACTGCGCTCGAGCTGAACTCACGTTGACAAATCCGTGCCTTGATATCGACCACCACAGTCCCTCGAAAGTGTTTGCCGCAGCTGACGTCCGCATCGCGCCGTTGTCCGCCGTCCTAGTGCCTGTGTTTTCCCCTGGTGCCACTAACTCGACACTCCTCTTCCAACCAACTATAGCTAGTGTGCAACACCGAACCATCGTCCTCCCGTTTGCCGTCATCAACTTTTCCAATGGTTCGGTGGTACTTTATGCGAGCAACGTTTCTGCTTGCCCGTACATCCTGCTACGCGGCGAGTGTCTGGGAAGCCTCGAAACCCTAATTTGTATTTTCGAAGACCCGAAGCTATCCAGACAAGCCATTTTTACCGACTTGTGTCATTACACCCCGCAACTTACGCCAATGAACCTATGGATGTATTCGCAAGTCCATTGATCGAAACCTCACGCCTGGGCAGCAGGAACAGCTGATCAAGCTCCTACAGCGTTTTCGAGCCTCGTTTGACCACCATCAGCCTTCCTTAGGTTGAGCGTCATCTGTTGTTCACCGTATAGATACCGGTCAAGAGACGCCATTACGGCAGCGTCCATATCGTGTGTCAACTACTGAACGCCGTGCCATCAATGAACAGGTTGACGACATGCTGACACGTGGCATAATCGAACCGTCAAGCAGTCCCTGGGCCTCTCCAGTTGTGTTGGTGAAGAAGAAGGACGGATCCATCAGGTTTTGCGTGGACTACCGACGTCTCAACCGAATCACGCGCAAGGGTGTCTATCCGCTGCCACGCATTGATGATGGCTTGGTCTGCCTACAGGGAGCCGAATTTTTCTCTTCTTCAGATCTGCGCTATGGATACTGGCAGGTACCCATGGCAGAGGCCGATCGCGAGAAAATAGCTTTCATCACGCCCGACGGGCTTTACGAATTCACGGTCATGCCCTTCGGCCTCTGCAACGCGCCAGCTACTTTCGAGCGAATGATGGACTCTATCCTTCGAGGCCTCAAATGGAACGTTTGCCTTTGTTATTTAGATGGCATTGTCGAGTTTTCAACTGATTTCGCAACCCATTTAACTCGATTCGAGAAAGTCCTCGCGTGTATTTCTGCTGCGGGGCTGCAACTGAATCTAAAGAAGTGCCATTTTGCCGCTCGAAAGCTTACGATCCTTGGCCACGTGGTTTCAAAAGACGGCATTCTTCCTGACCCTGACAAACTTACAGCCGTTTCAGCGTATCCCAAATCGGCCACCGTGAAAGAGCTCCGAAGCTTCATAGGCCTGTGCTCTTACTTCTGGCGCTTCGTTCGCAATTTCGCGACGATCATCGCTCCTTTGACCAAGCTCCTTGCCGGCTCTAGAGACCTTTCGGCCTGGTCTGCCACCTGTGACGATTCTTTCAATGAACTGCGCCGCCTCCTCACTTCGCCGCCTATTCGGCGACACTATGACCCATCGGCACCCACAGAGATCCACACCGACGCTAGTGGTGTCGGGCTAGGCGCTATTCTTGCACAGAAGAAAGACGGCTTCCAAGAGTACGTGGTTGCCTACGCAAGCCGAACTCTTAGCAAAGCTGAAATCAACTATTCCGTCACTGAAAAGGAATGCCTAGCCATTATTTGAGCGATAGAGAAATTTCGACGTTACTTGTACGGGCACCCTTTTGACGTCGTGACTGACCACCACGCCCTCTGCTGGTTGTTGTCACTGAAGGATCCAAGCGGTCGCCTCGGCCGATTGGCATTACGCCTCCAAGAATATAATATTCGCGTGTCTATCGCTCCGGCCGGAAACATTCGGACGCGGACGCCCTATCCCGTTCACCCCTACCCCCTGACCCGGACTGCTGCGAAAGTCCAACCTATGATGCCACTGCCGTCACCATCGCCGACATGCGGCTGAGCAACGCAAGCACCCTTCGGTTGCTTTGATTCTAGACATCCTGGCTGGGCGGACGGCTTCCCCCCCCCCTTCTCGCACGTTGCGTAGGCAAGTGGAGCACTTCGATACTCACGACGACGTGCTATACCGAGGCAACTACGCACCCGGTGGACGTCAGTGGCTGCTCATGATTCCACGTCATCTGCGATCCGAAATTTGTTCGACGTTTCATGACGACCACCAATGTGGCCACGCAGGTTTCCTGAAGACTTATTCTCGCATACGTCTCCGATATTACTGGCGTGGCATGTACCGTTTTATACGACAATACGTTCGGGCCTGCTCGACGTGCCAGAAACGAAAAACTCCCCCTTATCACGCCAGCGGTACCTTGTTGCCCTTACCATGCCCATCCCGACCATTCGACCGCGTCGGCATCAATATCTATGGTCTCTTCCCAACACTGCTGACGGTAACCGCTGGATCATAGTTGTCGTCGACCATCTCACACGGTATGCCAAAAAATCACCCCTTCCCTCGTCTACAGCAAAATACGTTGTTACTTTCGTTCTACACAACATCGTATTACGTCATGGAGCACCTCGGGAGTTACTGAACGATCGTGGTCGCGTATTCTTGTCAGACGTCATCACAGCATTGCTGCGTGAGTGCCACGTCGTTCACCGCACTACAAGCGCCTATCATCCCCAGACCAATTGAATGACAGAGCGCTTCAACCGCACCCTTGGTGACATGCTCTCTATGTATATCTAGTCAGACCACTCCAATTGGGACCAAGTGCTCCCGTTTATCGCCTAATATACCGCCATTCAAAGCACTACTTGGTTCTCTCCTTTTTTCCTCCTTTACGGACTTGAACCTTCTTGCACTATGGACACAATTCTTTCGTACATACCTGACTCCTCAGAGTCCACGACTTTGTCTCAAGCCGCTATATACGCTGAAGAATGCCGCCAACTGGCAAGATCATTCACAACCCAAGACCAAGGATGCCACAAGCACCACCATGACGCATCAAATAACACTACTTCCTACAATCCAGGTTCACTCGTCTGGCTGCATGTCCCTTCTGCTACACCTGGCCTTTCTACGAAGTTGGTTCCCAAGTATCACGGCCCGTATCGTGTGCTACAAAAAACGTCGCCAGTGAATTAACTCATTGAGACACTAGAACCACCTTCTGACCAACGTCGTCGTGACCAGGAAATTGTCCACGTCTCGAGACATAAGCCCTGCTATGACCCTCCCGTGTTTACTTGTCCATAGGTCGGCAGGATGGCTTCTTATTTAGCGAGGAGTAATTGTAATGAATCTGAATAACAGACGCTCTGCTGGTAATGAAGAAGACCATGATGTTCAGTGGCTAGTGGTAGCTCGCGTACGCCGCTCCCCATTGGCCAGACCTGCCTGATAAACCAAATTTTGCCAAGCTGCGTCTCTGAACCTTTATTGACGTACAGCACATCTATTTGAATATATATATATATATATATATATATATATATATATATATATTTATATATAAAAGGGAGAAAGTTGTATACTTAAGGGCTCGTTTTTCCGTGTTTTGACACAATATTAATGAGATCTTCCTGCACATGGCTGGTTATTTTTTCATTTTCACCCACTTTCTTTTTATTTACACTACATTTATTTTAATAACTTCCCCTATACATTCCTTGGCATTATTGTCTGTTAGATCTCATTATTATTGTTTGAAAACACGGAAAAAAGAGCCCTAAGGTATACACCTCTTTCCCTTATTCATTAAGGAGGGTCTCGTACTGGCAGACTTGGTGTCATTAAGTTCTATACGAGGGACTATTGGTCAGCTGCTCACTCGTAATACATTCACGTGCTACGTTAGGTCCCACAGGCTTATAAAATGATGTTCCACACTTGCCGCTTGGCTACAGATTGCGTTGACTGACACTCCCACGTTTAAATTCACTACAAACCCTCCAAAAAAAGGGGATTGGGGGAAGGCCGCTGTGATAGCTCAGTGGTTAGAGCTTCAAACGCGTTATTCGAAGGACGAAGGTTTTTGCCCTGCTCACGGGTGGTTGTTTTTTTTCGCCCACTTTTCTTTTTTCTTATTTACATTACATTTGTTCTAACCACTTCTCTCTCTCTCTCTCTCTCTCTCTCTCTCTCTATATATCTATAATATATATATATATATATATATATATATATATATATATATTTATATAAAGGGAGAAAGTGTGTACACTTAAGTGCTTGTTCATCCATGTTTTTGACACAATAATATTAAGGTCTAACAGACGATAAGGCGAAGGGACGTATGGGGGAAGTTGATAAACCGAATTGTAATGTGTATGTGAAGAAACAAAAGTGGGTGAAAAGACAACTTGCCTTGAGCAGTAACCAAACTTTCGACCATTAAATAACGCGTTCGATGCTCCTACCACTGAGCTACCTTGGCGGCTATTCCCACGGCCACTTTATTGGGTATATATGTGAATGCAAACCTGGGAGGCTACTGGTGGCGAGTGTGGCACACTCTTTATGAGTCCTGTTGAATATTTACCTTCCGTTGAGAAAATGAAAAGAAAGAAGCCGACAAATAACGACTCGTGAAGCTCAAGAAAGAAGAAAAGAAGAAAGTGTCCGTTATGAAGAGTTCTAACTGAGAAAAGAAGAAAGTGTCCGTCATAAGTAGTTCTAACTGCTATGTGTAAATATTGTAAATATAGACTTATTTTTTCAAAATGCCGTGACCAGTTATTTCACAAAGTGATGATGAAACCCATCCGGAGCACTCACCGGGACAATACATGCTACCAGTGCTCATCGGGAACTTTTGGATGGAAGGCAGCACGTCGGGAGGAAAACGGCAACATTAGAAGAAAGCCAGAAAGGAAATCTTGAAAGGACATATGCGGCTGCTTTTCTCCGTGAGAGCAAACAGACCAGTCGATAGAGATGAGCATGGCCACGCATTGTTGAAGCAAGATAAATTGGGCAGAGCGCTGAAAGAGAAGCGAACGACATGACGACTAATGAATCCGTGTGTTATCATATAAGCCAAAGCCGTGATGTAAAGCGCTGACAGTGCAAAGATTTCATCTTTGAATCAACTGCTACAAGGCAACAAACCAGGTTTGGATAAAGTTAACGCCAAGCTGGAAGAGCTTATTCCAGAGGACAAGTTCGCTAAAGGGTTTGAAACTGTGTGTACTCTGCGCTAGAAATGCTGGGACAGCTGAAGAGTCGGGAGTGGCTATATCATCCAACCCATTGTCTCACGACAACCCAGTCTCTACCTGCAAGGCCATTCCAGACACCCGAGGATCGCACAAGGTGCAAGGAAATCAAGTGTCGCACACTCCAGCTGCAGACTTTCAGATCTCTGATGTGACACTGTAGACAGCTCTAACACTGAACATCGTTTTGGGAACATTTTATTACCGCTGTTGAGGAAAACGAAAACCTGAAACAAGAAGAAAAGTTTCAATCTCCAAAGAACCTTTTGAGAGGAAACACAGCCGCCGCAATTTCTGGGCTGCAAGCGACAGCCGAGTGCTATGACGATGCCATCGAGATTTTGAAATGTCGTTTAGTAGATCACTGTCGTATTGTACTGGACCATCTACTCCGAGTGTGCGCTCTTCCAGCAGTTGATTCTTCGGAAGACGTCTACAATCTTCGAAAGATGTTGGATCATGCGCTGTGTCATATCAGAGGTCTGAAAGGATTAAACATCAGTCCTGCCAGTTATGAAACTATGATGACGGATATTTTGTTGGAGGCATTGCCAACAGACATCCTCATTGGCTATTACCGGGATGAAGCCAACCTAAGGTTACCACCATCTACAACAGACAATGCAGGCTCGGAACAACAACAGCACGACTCAACATCGACAGCCACAGCCTAGAAGGAGTTGCAAGAACTCCTAACGTATCTTTCGCGTGAAAGTTGAAAGCCGCGAAAGAAGTCATGCTCATGACTTTAAAGAAAAGAAAGGCCCCCGTCCACCCAAAGAGAAAATGAACTGGAACGCCACTTTACCAACTGCAGCTGGTCTTGCAGTGTTCGTCGAAAGCTAAGGATAAAGACTGTCTGTATTACGTATCTACAAAGCACGCTACTCTTGTTTGTGACAGCAGTATTACCCATGAATAAAACTTGAAGAAATTGGCTGCCGACAAGCGATGTTATCGATGCACCGTAAGAGAGCATCTAGCCAAGGACTGTTACAGAAAAGTCAAGTGTGGAACATTCGGAGGTAGACACGTTTCTTCAATGTGTGATCCCAAGTGAAAACCGAAGAAGAGAGAAAAAGAAGGCCGCATAACTGCAAACAGTCCGCATACCAGCCCTCATTCGTACGAAAAATCTGAAGTCTTATTGCAAACTTTTAGGGTTAAGGTCATGAAAAAAACGCAAAAGGCAGATATTTTTGGCATTGTGGACAGCGGAAGCCAGCGCACATTTATTCGTGGTGTATCCAAGACGCTTGAACTGAAAGAACTTGAATGGGTTAACCTAGAGATACATAAAATTGGACAGACAAGTTCCCTTCCGAGACAACATCACGCCATCAAGCTGAAACTTAGCAGTCAGTATGACACCCAGGAGTACCTGTTAACCGCCATTGAAGTACCTATAAGAGGGTTTATTGACTAAAACCAACTGCCTGGTTCAAGGGGCGTCAGTCAGTGTCACGAGCTCGGCTCTTCGTTGTAGTCGTCTTCCAGGTGCTCCGACTAGATAGTGTCTCTCTCCTTCTTCCCCACTACATTTGTCCTAGTGGTGAAGAGAGGCCATCTTAGCGACTCATGGCGAAGCAAGCACAAGGGGATCATAGTAAGGTTTTAAGCGGCTGATGTGCACTATCTCACGACCACGGCATTGTCTGTCATTGGCAAGTGTCACTGGTTCGACGACGTAGTTGACCAGTGACGCGCCTTGAACAATGCAGTACGAACCATTGTACTTGGGTGCAAACTTTCGGGAGAGGCCACGGGACTGAAATGGGACTGATAGTCATACAAATGAGCCTACGGGGAAGCTGTGAGCAGGCTTGTCTTGATCAAGTCGTTCTTTTTGGAGACCTTGTGCGACAGGCGTGAATGAACGCGCTAATTGGTGGCACTCTTTGGCATGCTGAAGAAGTTCGGAGGCTGGGCGGTATTCTGAAGCATCTGGGTGGTAAGTATCGTGTCAAGCGTAAAAGAGGGCTCACGTCCGTACAGTAGAAAAAAGGTAAAAACACAGTAGTTGCTTGCCTGGGCGTATTATACGCATACGTCACGAAATGGACCACCAGCAGCCACCAAAACAAGGTGGGCTTGGTGGCTGCTGGTGGGCTTGGTCGCTGCTTCGTTTCGTCACCAACTAATACACTGCCCTTCGCTATGCAGATGTTATCCACCGTCGTCGCGCATCTGCTCCTTGTTGCCAGTGTGTCCACCCCTGTGCACACATCGCCGGATTATGGATTGCTACGCTTCGACATTACACTGCCCATCGACCAAACAACCGGAAAATCGGATTTCATCTCGCCTCTACCTGCCAGCCTGTCACAACTATCACAATGCCTGGTCCTAAATGGTGGATGGTCAGCCCCATTGCCAGCAACGTCATCCACTTCGCTGGCTATAAAAAGTGTGCCCCCATCGGCAGCGCTTCGTGGGCTTGGTGGCTGCTTCGTTTCGTCACCAACTAATCCACTGCTCTTCGCTATGCAGGTTAGTGTTCCGCAATCACTGTTCACAAAGGAGAGCAGTAATTACTTCTTGCTGCATCTGCCAAGCCCACGTTGCTGTTGTACGACTGTGGTTGAATGTGTCAGTGCCGTGAGACTGTTATTGCTACTTGTATCGGGAGGCATTGAGTCTAATCCGTGTCCTAATACTACTATACTCGTTGAAATGCAAAAGCTTTCCGCGGGCCAGTCGACTCTCTTAAAGGAAGTGCAGGGACAGAAAAGTCAACTACTATCAACAGAACACGCTCTCTCCGACCTAATAAAACGAATCACTGATATGGAAAAAGATTGCCAAGCTCTGCTGCCCCTAAAGACAGAACTCGAACTAATTAAAAGTAGCACCGCTCATGCAGTTCGCAAAACAGATGACCTTGAGGCACGTTTGGATGACGCAGAGAACAGATCGCGGCGTGCTAATCCTTCGGAATCGAAAGCTGAATCTGAGGAACTAATTATTCGTCATTATCATCACTACTTAGGCAGAGATATTAACCCTAAAGAAATTGATCACGTGCATCGCTTGGGCCGCCACTCAGTTAACAAATGCAGACCAATTATCGCTCAGTTCACTTTCCACAAGACAAAACACGAAATCCTTTCAAGCGGACGTAAGCTGAAAGGGACGCCGTACAGCATAGGAGAGGATTTCTCACGTCGTGTTCAAAATTCTAGAAGGCATTTGGTCGAGTTCGCAAAGCAGAAGTCCTGCTCATTTTCTTTGCGCCAGAAAACACTACACATAGGCCAGAAACGCTACTCGTTCAATGAAACCGCAAAAACTGCACAAGAAATTAAATAGCAATCATGTCGAAGTCAAACTAAATTCACTGATTGTCACCCTAAACCAGAAGCTAAGCTTTCTTTCTCAGTAATTTTTATAATTGCTTGAAGTTTCATGCCTAAACGCGATCACTTGTCTCATCTTGTCAAGTCATCAGCTAGCAGTATACCCATACTAACGGAAGCGTGGCTAACAAATGACGTCACCAACGCGGAAGTGCTCGCCGATCTACCGGATTTCATTTCTTATCTAAAGGCTCTTCCGGGGGTGGTGTCCTCATTGCAATCAGTAATCAGTTACCATGTTCCATTATTAACATCGACTCAGACATAAAAATTTTGTGGGTGTTGGTTCAGGCACTGCCACAATTTGTATTATTGGTTGTTTGCTATCGGCCTCCACATAACAATCCTAACTTCTCTCGCGCACTTCAAAGCATTTTAAACCAGCTTACATCAAAGTATCCTAAAGGTGAAATTGTTCTTTTCGGTGATTTCAATTTTCCTGGTATCAACTGGGAACATAATACTTCTGCCACTAACTCAGCAGAAACTAGTGATTTTCTTAGTGTTGTTCTTGATTACAACCTAAAACAGTTAGTTACGGAGCTAATGCGTGTCTCAAGCGATTCCTCTAACATTTTGGATCTAATACTAGCGACTAGTCCTGATAGCCTGTCTTCAATTCACTATCTCCGTGAGATCAGTGACCACAAAGTTATACATGCAGACTTTAGTTTCAGCACTGTTACTCGTCACATACACAAGAAAGTTATAACCTTATACAATAAGGGTAACTACGATGCTATAAATAATAAACCTACAGTATTTCTTCCGACATTTCAGTCTAAAATTGACCACTGCTCTATCGAGGAGAACTGGCTAGTTTTCAAACAAAAGCCGACTGACCTAATAGCCAACTTCATCCCTAAAACCACTATTCGTGTTAACAGTCATAAGCCATGGTTTAATAATTGTTTGCACCAACAAGACAAAACAAAAAGCGTACATTTCAGACTGCCAAGCTACAAGAAGGCTACCACAACTGGGATAAGTACCACGAGGCTGAAAAAACCTATCTTACGGCTATCAGTGACGCTAAGTTCAAATTTTTTTAACAAAGATTTGCCCAACATGTTAACTAACGATCTCCGAAAGTTCTGTCAGGTAATGAATCCTAAAGCAGTTATCAGCTCCACTCTTACTAACGAATCTGGAGAGGCTCTTCCAGATGCAGAGTGCGCTGATGCTTTCAATAACGCCTTCTCTTCTGTATTTACTAACGAACTAAACGCACTCTTACCTGTATTTTCTTTTTATATCACTCTTGCCATGCCTGAAATCACTTTTACTGCTGACGGTATCTCATCCCTCATTGAAAAGTTGAAGCAATCATCAGCATCTGGACCAAATGGTATTATTGTTAAACTGTTGAAGAAAATAGGTCACATTGCGTCGGAGTATCTTGTTTTGTTAATTTCGCAATCTCTTTCAACAGGCATCATCCCAGACGATTCGAAAGTGGGAAAGGTCGTTCCTCTCTTCACATCTGGTAACAGGAACTCTCCACTAAACTACCGACCAATCTCTTTGACCAGCGTACCCTGCAAACTCATGGAACACGTCATTTACTCTTACGTCATGAACTTTCTCAACTCCCGTAACTTTTTTCATCACTCTCAACATGGGTTTCGTAGGAGTCACTCTTGCGAAACCCAGCTTGCCATCTTTGTTCATGACCTTCATGCCAACCTCGACATTAACAAACAAACTGATTCTATATTCCTTGATTTTGCGAAAGATTTTGATAAAGTACCCCACAAACGCTTAATATTAAAACTGTCTTCGCTAAACTTGCACCCATATGTACTTAACTGGATAAAAGAATTCCCCACTAACCGCATGCAATCAATGTTTACAAGTGATAACTTGTCTGTCCCTCTTCCGGTAACATCGGGTGTACCGCAGGGCTCTGTCCTTGGTCCTCTTTTATTTATAATTTACAATAATGACCTTCCGATGCACGTATCTTCAAACTGCCGCATGTTTGCTGACGACTGTGTCATTTATTGTACTGTCACTGGCCCTTCTGACCAAATGTTATTACAAGAAGACTTCAACCATATCTTACAGTGGTGTGATGACTGGTTAATGACCTTAAACCCTACTAAATGCAAACTAATCTCATTCACTCGCCGTCTAAATTCTCTTCGATTTTACTATAACATAGCTAATGTCCCTGTCGAGTCAGTAACCACTTACAAATACCTTGAAGTGACTCTATCCTACAATTTGTCAGGGAACACGCACATTATTAAAATTGTATCAACATCTAACAGAACCCTGGGCTTCTTAAAACTCCACTTACGCAGCGCTTCGTGCCATGTAAAACTACTTGCTTATGCATCACAATTTAGATATAAGTTAGAATATGCATCTCCCATTTGGAACCCGCCTGAAGTTGGTCTTACGAATTCCCTTGAATCCATTCAAAATCGTGCAGCTATATTTATTCATGCTTCGTACTCATACGACATCAGTGTTTCATTTCTCAAAACCGCGTGTAACTTATCCCCTTTATCATGTCGCCGACGCATCGCAACCCCCTCATTATTTCACAAGTTTTTTCACTCTCCGCTTAACCGCTCTCCTTACATTATCCCTGCAGCTCACATATTTCGTCGCACTGGCCATGCGCTTCAAGTGTTTTGCCCGCGTGCCCATACTAAACATTTTCTGCTTCTTTTTTTTCCCAGAACAGCAAAAGACTGGAATCGCCTTTCCCTCGATATCGCCACAATCACCTCTCTATCAAGATTTATGCATAATATTTCAAATGTAACTTCACATTTATCATTGTGACAAAAATATCGATTGTATGTTACCCACCCCTTATGTAATATCCTCTCGGGGGTCTTTAAGGAAATAAAATTGAAATTAAATGAAATGAAATTAGAATGGTCGGAGGATATGTACATAGAATATCACCGAGCGTGCGGTTAAAGCTCTGCGTCAAACCGTTTGTCTGGGGGTGATAGCTTGTAGTAGTGCGATGAATAATATTGCACTCACTGAGGAGCTCCTGGACGACTTGTGATAGAAACGCACACCCAGGGTCACTAAGCAGCTCACGTGGCGCACCATGGCGAAGGACAAAGCTACGCAAGATGAACAAGGTGACATCATGAGCAGCAGCGGCTGGCAAAGCGGTGGTTTCAGCGTAATGGGTTATGTGGTCAACGGCTACAATAATCCAGCCATTTCCCGCAAGGGTGCGGGGTGTTCAAGGCCGTAGAGGTCGATGCCGATTCTATCAAACGGCCGAGCTAGACACGACAATGTGCCAGAGGCATGACAAGTTGTTTTCCGTCACTGACACTCAGTGCAGGAGCGTATGTACTTGCGAGTGTACGAGTATATTCCACGCCAGAAAAATCGCTGGCGAAGCCAGTCGTATGTTTTCAAAATGCTAGCGTGCGCATTTTGAGGGTCTGCGTGGAAGTACGCGCACATGTTGGAGCGCAAATGGCGAGGTATAACAAGAAGCCATTTCCTACCTTCCAGCTGATAGTTGCGACGGTACAACATGGCATCCCGTATCGCATAATGGGGAATTTGCCGACGTAGTGCACGAGGTAGACGCTGGCGTGGTGTCACCGAAGACGAGGAGAGAGCGTTGATGAGCGAGGCTAGCCAAGGGTCCTTGCAATGTTCCGAAGGCATGTCAGCGGTATCGATGCTGTCGATGGTAGCTTCGGCAAAGGAAACAGGTGCAACGGCTAAAAGATGCAGTGAACTAGAAAGAGCATCTGCGTCGGTATGCTTGCGGCCTGAGCGGTAAATGACGTGAATATCAAATTCCTGTATACGTAGCGCTCAACGGCCAAGCCATCCCGAAAATCCTTCAAAAAACCAAGCCAACAGAGAGAATGGTGATCAGTAATTACATCAAATGGGCGTCCATATAAGTAAGGACAAAATGTTTGTAATGCCCAAACAATGGCCAAACATTCCTTTTCGGAAACCGAGTATTTGTGCTTTGCCTTGGTTAGGGACGCGACTGGCATACGCAACTACATACTCCGAGTAGCCAGGCTTGCGTTGAGCCAGGACAGCGTCAAGTCCTATGCCTCTGGCATCCGTGTGCTCCTTGGTTGGAGCAGTAGGGTCAAAGTGGCGTAAAATAGATAGTGAAGTGAGGAGATAGCGTAATGTTGCAAAAGCGTCATCGCACGCTGGTGACGAATAAGAGAGGTGTCCATCGTCATTGATCAGCTGTGTCAGTGGTGCGATTATCGAAGCAAAAATCTTCGCAAAGCGGCGAAAGTACAAGCACAGTCCGACGAAGCTGCGAAGCGCTTTCACGGTTGTAGGCTTCAGGAACTCAGCGACAGCACAAAGCTTCTCTGGGTCTTGGAGGACGCCATGTTTCGAGACAACGTGGCCAAGTATTGTGAGCTTCCGAGCTCCAAAGTGGCACTTCTTGATGTTTAGTTGAAGGCCTGCACTCGTGAGGCAGCTCAAGATTTCTTTGAGACAATGGAGGTGGCTGTCAAAATCAAGGGAGGAAACAACGACCTCATTCAAGTAGCACAGGCATGTCTTTCAATTTAGCCCACGCAAGACGCTATCCATCATACTTTCAAGTGTGGCTGGCGCATTACAAAGGCCGAGGGGCATTACTATAAATTCGTATAACCCATCGGGCGTCACAAAAGCAGTTTTTGGACGATCTGATGGTGCCATGGGAACCTGCCAATAACCGCACAGTAGGTCTAGTGATGAGAAGAATTCAGCGCCTTGCAAGCAGTCCAGCGCATCATCGATGCGCGGCAAAGTGTATACGTCTTTAGGCGTGACTTTGTTGAAACGGCGGTAATCGACGCAAAAACGAATCGAGCCGTCTTTTCTTCTCACAAGTACCGCAGGTGAAGACCAGGGACTGCTGGACGGCCGAATGACGCCACGTTGAAGCACGTCGGCAACTTGCTTGGTGATCATACGACGCTTAACAGGAGATACACGGTAGGAACGCTGTCGCAGAGGTGCTTGGGAGCCGGTGTTAATGTGATGGATAACGGTGCGCGTTCGGTCTAAGGACGTCTGCTGGCAATCGAACGAGCCGCGAAACTGGCGAAGAAGTTCTAGAAGCTTCTCGCGGTGTGGTTCTTCAAGTTCGCCATCAATTGAAGGGCCAAACAAATTAATGTTTTCGTGAACAGGTGAACGGGCAGATGGCGTACAGGCCATTAAGCTGCAAATCACTTTCACCGTCAAGGCCGAAGATGGAGGAAAAGTCTAAGTCATGGAATGTTCCAATACGTTCTCTGCGACGCAAGGTTGTGGGAGACGGCAAGGGATTTGTCACAAACAAATTGGTAGCACCCGCCGAAATAACTAGAACTGCAAACAGCAACGCGACGCTCTTGCGACTTTAGAACGTTTGGGAAGGCAAAAACAACACCGCAGGCTTAGACATATCGGCACAAGACACGGGAACATAGGCTGCGCTACTCGGTGGTATGTCGATGTCGTCAGCGACAAACAGCTTGTTCAACGTAAATTCCGGAGACGAGGCACACAACGCAGAGAAGGGCACTTCAGCACGAGCACAGTCGATAATCACATGATTACGAGATAGAAAATTTCAGCCCAGGATCACATCATGAGAACACGCCTGTAGCACAAGAAGTTCAACGGTATACAAAACATTTTGGATGAGAACGCGGGTGGTACAGACAGCTGATGGTCGAATAATATCACCACATCACATCACAACACTTTATTTCCATAAAGTCCCCTAAGGGGGTATAACATAAGGGGTGGGTAGACAGTGTAGCCAGGTGACTTCATTGGTAAGAAAGTTTGTTACTTTGTCCAAGAAGCTTGATGGATTAGTAATGGCTGCAATGGTGTAGGAAAGGCCATTCTAATCTGTTCTGCTCAGGGGAAAAATGTAGAGGAAAATGTGAGGCTGCGAGCACGTGGGCGTGACCTTTGCAGTTCATGTCCGCGGCGATGAGGTATGCGCGTAAGAACGATGTAATGTGGTTGACAGCGATCACTGCAATAAAATTTGTGGAATAACGATAGCGTGGCAATACGACGACGAAGACAGAGATAAGACAAGCCGGATCCCGCTTTTAGGGATGACACGCTAGCTCTGTAATAATAAGTGGAATGAATGAATCTAGCAGCACGGTTTTGGACAGCTTCCAGGACAGATGCGAGGTAGGACTGGTGTGGGCTCCAGATAGCGCATGCATATTCCAGTTTCGGTCTGATGAGTAATTTGAAGGCTAGTAGTTTTACGTGCGTGGGGGCATGATGAAAATTGCTTTCAAGAAACCCAGTGTTTTATTGGCAGATGCTACAATATTTGTAATATGAGTGCGCCAAGATAGGTCATTGCATAAGTTCACTCCTGAGTATTTAAACGAGTTAACGGCCTCGATGCGAACGCCCTAAATTGAACACGAAAAAGAAAGGGGAGCAGAACGTCGAGAGAAGGTTACAGATTTACATTTACTAAGATTTAGAGTCATTAGCCATTGCTGGCACCAGTCTATGACGTGGTTAAGATCATTATGATTGATATGTGGTGTTTAACGTCCCAAAACCACTATATGATTATTAGAGGCGGCGTAGTGGAGGGCTCCGGAAATTTAGACCACCTGGGGTTCTTTAACCTGCACCTAAATCTGAGCACACGGGCCTACAACATTTCCGCCTCCAACGGAAAAGCAGCCGCCGCAGCCGGGATTCGAACCCGCACCCTGCGGGTCAGCAGCCGAGTACCTTAGCCACAAGATCATTCTGTAAAGCATGTTGGTCGAGAGGGTTATTTATAGTTCAATAAATGACGCAGTCGTCTGCGAACATTCTGATGTTAGCTGAAACTGTTGAAGGCAAATAATTATTAAAAGTTAAGAACAGAAGGGGTCCAAGGACGGATCCTTGAGGCACGCCTGAAATGACTGGGAGCGGTCAAGATGTCGTGCTAGTTATAAGAACAGTTTGAGCGCGCTTTGTCAAAAAAGCCTTTATCCTCTCGAGAATATTGGGATGTATGTTTAACTGCCCAAGTTTTATTATTAATCTTTTATGGGCTACTTTGTGAAATGTTTCGGCATAATCCAAAAAGATAGAGTCAGTCTGAACGTTGAGGTCAAGGTTAGTGTGTAAATCGTGAAGATGGCTAGTTGGGTTTCGCATGATGGACCTCTGCGGAAACCATGTCGTGAAGGGTGAAATAACCGGAACGAGTATAGATGATTCATGATATGAGAGTATATGACGTGTTCCATGATGTTGCAAAGTACACTGGTTAATGAAATGGGTCGGTAGTTAAGTGGAAAGTTTTTGTTACCGGCTTTCTCGATTGGAAGGACCTTGCCCACTTTCCAATCTTCGGGTAAAGTGGAAGTGCCAAGATACTGCGAAAATAACAAACATAGATAGGCAGCAGAGATACATTTAGTATTTTTAAGAAACTTTGACGTGATTTTATCAATGCTCGTGGACAAGGACAGTTTGGTGTTTTCAATCCGAGAAGCTATACCACAGATAAAAGAACAACAGGTGGCATTTTCGATTGAATGAGGCCGGAGTAAACTAAATAAGAAAAAGGCGTATCATTCTCCATGGTATAAACAGATGAAAAACTGCAATTAAATTAATGAGAACATTCAGCATCGGACAAAACGTCATCGAGCTCAGTTGTAAGGCTTACTGTTTAAGCTTTGTCAGCGTTAATTACTTCCTAAAACTTATTAGGATTATTTTCTAATTGTTTGGGAAGCTCAATATGAAAAAAACCATATTTAGTGGTTCGAGGAATATGGTGAGCACAAGCAGCACGTAGGAACAATTCCTTTGGCGTCGTGGTAACCTTTTTAAGCAGGCGGGAAAGTTTTAAATCAATTACTGAAACGGCAGCATCAGTGTCTACATGCGCAAGGGTACGGTAACCATCCACAAAAACGTCGATGAGGTTTGTCGGAGAAATGTGAGGACTTGATTTTTTCGACGACGACGCAGTTGGTCTTCCTGAACTGCGGCATCTAGTTTTCCGCGTCTGAAGGGCAGGGTCGACAGCGCATAGGTGATAGGGAGCAATGTCGGGGAGATGGAGATCGTTGACTGACTGAGGGAGGGAGGTCGGGTGAAGAGGATTTTTGTAAACGTGCCGTGTTTTTAAAGCGCCGAGAGTCGTGCGACGATCTTTGCATGGTGTCGCTGTGAACGAGAGGGTGGCAGCGGCACAAGCGAGCCACATGACCTGCATAACCGCAAGAACAGCAAATCGGGCGGTTGTCTGCGGTGTGCCACGGATTCGGAAACGCTGAAATCGGCCGACTGAACGGAACTGGTGATGAACGAACAGGGACCAGTGAGGTAGCATAAGTGGGCTGTCGAGGTGCTCTGGCTGCAACGACTTGCGTATACGTGAAGGGGTGCGGCCTCCAGAGGCGGTGAACGAGCGAGAGGCAAAGCGTCAGCTACCTCATCTTGTATGACTTGCCTTGTGGCCGGGGCGAGATGATCTGGGACCAGATGATGCGTTTGGGCTGGCTCGGGCGTGCTCGATAAAACGGAGAGCTGCTGAGCGACCTCATCACGCACGAACTGCTTCATGCGAGCCAACATGTCCTTCTGGTCTCCGAGAGTCAAGGCCGCGATTGAGTCACGTTGTTCCAGAGAGTGCCGTGTTTGGGCGCGTTGCTTGCGCCATTCGTCAAAACTCTGGCACAAGCTGACGAGATCGGCTATGGTTTGTGGGTCCTTGGCTGACAACATTTGAAATGCGTCATCGCAGATGCCCTTGAGGATTTGTTTGATTTTGTCCGCTTCGAGCATCGCTGGGTTTAGCCGCTTGCACAAGTCAACAACGTCTTCAATGTAGCTGGTAAAGGTCTCTCCTGGCTGTTGAGCGCGTTCACGAAGTCGTTGTTCTGCGCGGAGTTTTCGCACAGCAGGGCGGTCGAAGACTTGCGAAAAGGAGGTCTTGAATGAATCTCAGCTGGCATTGTCGGCTTCGTGATTGCGCAACCAGAGACTAGACACGCAGGACAAGTAAAAGCTTACATAGATGAGCTTAGCCGCATCGTCCCACTTGTTCGCTGCGCTCACCTTGTGGTAAGTAGCCAGCCACTCCTCAACGTATTGGTCGTCGGTGGTGCTGAAGATCAGTGGGGGACGCAACGGCCACACGCCGGGGATGTAGAGACGGGAACTTGCGAAGTACCTTGGGTGGAGGGTTCTTCCGGCATCGCTGGCACTGGAGGTAAAGTGAGACTTCATAGTTCCAGCTTCGAAGACTACCCAGCACTTCCACCAAATTATAATGGGGTTTTCTGACTAAAACCAACTGCCTGGTTAAAGGGGCGTCAGTCAGTGTCACGAACTCGGCTCTTCATCATAGTCGTCTTCCAGGTGCTCCGACGAGATACTGTCTCTCTCCCTCTTCCACACTACATACCATTCGTATGCAAGGATGTTGTGAAAGTACCAGTTGATCGTTACTTTGTCAGAGGCATCAAAATCACTGGTCATCTCCTTGCTGACAAATTGCTGATACAGAGCATGGCTGCAGTTCCAGGTATCGACCTTTTATTCAGTGCTGATCAGCTTGGGCAATTCATGCCGGGGAGACGGAGCGGTACCATGGACATAAAAATTTGGTTGCTATGTGTTCTACTTTTGGATGGATGTTGCAAGGGCCACTTTCTTTTGACACCCCTTTGAAACTAGCTCTCAACGTATGCGTCTTTCGACTAAGTACGACTGCCTCTACAGACGACATTCTACGTAGGTTCAAAAACTTGGAGAGGATTGGGAGTATGCCAGCCGACAACACTCCAGCCAAAGAAAAGAATACGGCAAAAGAAATTTTTAAACAGGTCATTACCTTCTTCAATGACCGCTATGAAATCGCGCCTCCTTGGAAAAAAAGTTGGGGACAACTATATGGTAACCATTCCAAGCAATGAAGCGACTGAGGTGTCTGGGAAAGAAAATCAAGAACGATCCGGAGTTAGCTGAGGAATATGAGGCTCTGACGACCTATCCTGCTTCTGTACCTGATAGAACTGTCTTCGATGAAATGAACTCAAAGTGCGTGACTTTGCGGTAGGCGGAAGATATTGAACGACACGTTCAGCTTCTGGACCTAAAAATTAATTTGTCTCCTTTTCACACGTGTTGTATGTATAACCCTAGATCGGAAAAATCATTGCTGAGCTATCATTCGGCACTTTCGAAGATAGTAAAGTATGGGATTGCAACTTCTTGCATCAAAGCTGCCCTCGTGAAATCGTGCGTACACTCGATGAATGAGAGTGTTTCCGCGCAGATCAAGCGCTTGAGGGGAGCTGGTTACCAAAATGATTGTATCTTTTTTGGGCTGCGAGAAGAATCGTCGGGAAGTAAAAAATGCAATCATTGGCACAAGCAAAGGGAGGAGACAAGTACAGGGTGAAAGAGAGCGGACAGTGGTGATCCCGTATCTGCACAATATTTCACATAGGTTGAAAAAAGTTGCATTAGGGTAAGGCGTGCGGGTTGTTTTTCAGCTGAAAACAAGTTATCAAAGATTTGTCCAGCAGTAGAAAGGCTAGTCAATAAGAAATGAACTGGAGAATTAACAGATGCAGCATAAAGCTCGGCAGGAGGTACGTTGAGTGCAAAAAAGATGTTGTATACGGAACTCCTTTCACATGTGGAAAGGAATACGTTGGTCAGACGGGTCGGTGCATAAATGTGCGCCTTCGTGAACATGACAGTTCACAAAAGGGGGCCCCTTACTTACACTTAGCGATGCACTGCAAGGAGTGCACCTGCCAACCGAAATTTACCGACACACGAATAATTGACAGGCACAACAAGCGGACGACGAGAGAAATAATGGAAGCGTATAGAATAAGGAAAGGAGGCGACAGTTGCGTCAGGCAAGGGTCAGTTCTACGAACAGATACGGAATTGGCTTTTCTGGACGTCACAGAACTCAGTGTTTTCTCTGTGTTACGTTTTTTGTTTTTTGTTTTTTTACGTTTTCTTTTCTTAGTTTTTGGCACGTGTTTGTTTTCGGTAGTGGGCGCGTGCATATTTTGTTATGTCATGTTGTTGACGATCACAGGGGAAGTCGGGTATGACGTCAATGCGTGTGGTGTATTTATTAGTGTTTGCTACGAAATAAAATTTTCAGCTGCTAGTAAGCGCTTGTCTACGTCCTCTCTGAGTGTGTGTATTTTTGCGCTTGTCTCATCATGAACCTTTACCAACACGCCCAATTGGCAGTCATCCTGAATATTCACCTTTCGTTGAGAAGATGAGAAGAAAGAACCCGTCGAAAAGAACACGCGACCTCTCAAGAAAGAGGAAAAGAAGAAAGTGTGTACCATGGATAGTTCTACCTGCTTTGTGTAAATAATGTAAATATAGTATTGTTTCTTCAAAACGCTGTGACCAGTTTTTTTCACACCCCTGCCTAAGCCCCCGCTTTATCTCTGTGGGTTCGGATTCCAGTTATCCCATTTTATAACTACCTTGTTCAATTTATATCACTTAACAGCTTAGTGACTCCTTCCTCCACACATTGTGTGTCCAGTATTCCCCACAAGACCTCTTGAGCTATGCTATCGTACGCTTCCTTTATATGCGAAAATGTTAGCCACAGGGGCCTGTGTTACTTTGCTGCTAAAACGATGCTCTGCGTCAATGAGAACAAATTGTCTTCCAAATTCCTTTGTTCTTGAAACCAATTCCGCAGTTTCCCCAGCACTCCCTCATCCTCTATTCATGCTGCAGCCTTTCCTGTATAATCTGCGTAACTAGCCTGCAAACCACTGATGCCACAGTTATAGGACGATAGAAGTTTATGTCAGACTTGTGCCTCTTTCCTGTATAGATCATGCTAATTCTGCTAAGTTTCCATTTACCAGGGACTTCACCATCGATTATTGTTTTTATCGCTGCCTCTCTCAAAGTCTGCTTAGACTTGGGACCTAATTACTTTATTAGCGCAATTCGGATGCCTTCAGAATCTGTTCATGTACTGCTAGGAGCCGTTTCCCACTCTCGTTGTGAAAACGGAGCCACTGCTGCACTTGATTCATCCTAGTCTATTAAAGTGCATAAGGCGCTTCCTTGTTGAACGTGTTCTGTTATCCTTGCTTTTATTATATTCAATAGATTCGTCCCCTTCTAACCTAACACCTTGACCTGTAGTTATAAACCTCTGTTTCAGGCTTGTCTCACCTCTTAAGGAGTTTAGATGGTTGCAAAATTTTGCAGCTGGTTTCTTATTCTTACGTACTTCTGCCAGTCACTTAGGCTCGTTTCTTCTAATCTTTTCATTGATCAGATGAGACGTTTCCCTGTTACAACGTAGAAAGATATCCCATTTTCTTTCAACATCATCTGGAGGTTCACACCGCTGCTTACCATGTGTGTGTTCCGTAGAGGCTTCCTAACGTTTTCTACAGCTCTCTTGACTTCCTCATCCCAAGAACGTTTGGATTTATGTCTCCTTTTTAGGGGTGGCTTGTCAAGAGCCTTAGCAAGATCTAGCTCAAACAGTCGATTTAGATTCGTCTACATCCACACTGTTTTATTATCCTCAGTGATTACTTTCTCAATTTGTTTAGTAGCTATTTCTATTTGCCTTTCTGAATATCAATTCAATTCAATCAATCAATTATTTTGTTCTCTTTGGATAAGGTTGAGTACATGACTAAAAGTTCAAGAGCTTGACGAGGTCCTGACCCCGTTCACAAGCTGACAAAGCAGCCGGAATGGCAGTCAATCATGCACAACCAATAGGAAATAAATATATTATTATAACATCACAAAAAATGTAATACAAAATGTTTATGAAAACAGTGCTAAGATAAAAAGAGAGTAGTTGAAATGTTTGGCCATTAAGTGGTATGAACATAAAAAGCAATAATAAAAAAAGAAATATGGGCATGAATTCTGAGATATGTATCATTGAGGATAATGTATCAGTTGGGCGAAGTGCTTAATCTGACAGTTTTGTTTAGAGGAAGGATCGAAGTTTTCACCGTTTAAAAAGTTTATCAAAGAAGGTAGTCTGTAGGACAATGATTGTTTGTCATAAAAAGTTCTTGGGGTAGGTACTGTCCAAACTTCTTTGTGCCTGGTGAGTCGGACACTTGTGTTTACGCTTTATTTAGCAAGATTTATTGTGGTATAGGTACCAAGTTTAACAAACTCTTTGTAGCGTACTATCAGCCTGTAATTGTACAAAAAGAAAACTGGAAGAATATCATATTTTAGAAAAAGAAGTTTTGTAGAGGACAGATAGTGTTCAGCCGCAATATGTCGTACGTTCGTTTTCTGTGGTAAGTGCAACTTGCGCAAATTCGTCACTCCGGTTGTGCACCAGACGAAGCTACAGTACTGTAACAAAGATAATACCAGTGCATTGCATATCATAATTTTCACCTTAGTGTGAAGAAGAGATCGCATACGTGCAAGGACACCAATGGCCGATGACATCTTAGAGTATAGAATATCAACATGTACATTCCACGTAAGGTATCGTGAAAAATATACACCAGGAATACTACCAGAATCAACCATGTCTAACGGCTGAGAGCCCAGAAATAAGCTCATCGTATTAATCAAGGTTTTTCCTTTAGGCGTATATAAAATTACTTGTGTTTTTGAATTTTCGAAGGGTGTAGTTTTAGTTAATTCACTCAAGCCCAGGTATCTATAGCAGACAGTGTTTCATTAGCCTGTAGTTGCTCATATTGTTTATTTTCCAGTTTCATTGCTCTTCCAAAACTTAGCTTGATGTGTTAGTGATCACTACCCAGACTTGTGGAGCCACATTCATCTGTGTGCATTACCCTAGCCTATCATGCATCCTATGGGACATCAGTGCATAATCTATGTTCGACTGCAGCCTTCCTACCTCCCATGTTTTTGCCCTTCACACTTCTCAGTGCTGTTTTCAAATGATGAATTATGTCTTTAACACATATCCATGACCAATTTGCCTTTTGGGTCAGTATACCTATCTATATCTTTTATGTGTGCATTCATATCTCCTAGTATATTTAACTTGCACTTTCATCCTAATTCCTTAATGTCCTTTGTTATACATTCCACAATGCCTGGTTTTCTTCTTTGGTCGTTGCTCCCATTCACAAGTGCACAAAAGCAAGGAGTGTCATCTGCCCAGCTACTTTCCCTTTTAACCACAATAGTTCAATGCATTGCTGCTTGACTCTTTGCCAACCCATACCGTCTTAATGGACATTAAGATTCGGTCTTAATGGATTCTGTCTGGATAATAGATTCCGTCTTAATGGACATTACGTCTCGTTGGACAGTTCGTCTCGGTTAGACATTCAGGCTCGTTGGACATTCCGTCTCGACAGACAATCCATCTCAATGGGCATTCCGTCTTAGTTGGACACTCAGTCTCGTTGGATATTGAGTCTCACCCGTCACGTGACTCATTAAACTTTCCGTCTCATTGGACACTTCATTTCGTTCGGAAAACGAGACTCCCCAATATCAGGAATGAAAGTACCATTTGTGTCTTTGTATTTGAGGAGCACTTTAGGGGGCGGGTTGTCATACACTGTGACCGTATGCTGTCGTCGTTGGTTGGAGTAACGCAAGCAAAACGTTGTCTTTTTCCTGGAATTCTTCGAGTGTGTCGATGATGACATTTAGCGCAGACATCACTTCTACAACTTAAGATCTACAACACCAACCACGTATAGTAATTGAAAGAGGAAGCCAGCGAGATAGATAAAGAGAGAGAACAAGAGAAAATAAAAAGAAAGAGATACAGAGAAAAAACACAAAAAACAACTTCAGGCTTGGCCCCAAGGGCGAAGATACTTTTCTTTCTGTGCTTTCTTTTTGTTATTTTCTGGCTTCTCCGTTTTCTTTGTGGAAATTTTCCCCATGTACTTTACATATGCGATGGGAGTGAAAGTTCGTTTCGTCGCGATAGGACGTGGCGCAGAGGCCGCGACCAGCAAGAAATGCAACCGAGTATGTGTGACCACAGCACTTGCGAACGCAAACGTTGCGGCCACGTGTGCTAGTGCTCGAACACGGTGCTTTCAGTGACGTGAATGGGAAAATTACTGCGGAAAAAACGGGGTCGGAGAAGACGAGTGTACGTTCGTGTATACTGAATGCCAGTAGTATTTATTTATTCATAAAAAAGCCTTACATGGCCAATAAAGGACGTTTAGTTAGAGGGGAAACAGCATATGCACTGCAAAAATACAGACAAAAAGTGAAAAAAAAAACGACAGCAGTGTGCAACAAAGTTACACAATAGGAAAACGCAACGAAATCAAGTTAGAACAAAAAGTTTCACGATTAGAGATACACCTAACGGGATCTGGAAGGGCGTTTCAGTGTGTTATGGCTCGAAGTAATTATAATGAGTTTGCCTGTGACCGCAGGAGACGGAATAGAATCTAGGTGGCGGCGGCTGCGTTTCTGATGGAGGCGGAAATGTTGTAGGCCCGTGTGCTCAGATTTGGGTGCCCTTTAAAAAACCCCCGGTGGTCGAAATTACCGGAGCCCTCCACTACGGCGTCTCTCATATTTATAAGGTGGTTTTGGGACGTTACACCCCACATATAAATCCCTGAATAAGTTTGCCTGTGTTTGACCATGAATACGCATGAAACTACGAGCGTTGTAAATGCATCGAAATGTGCGCAGAGGAAGATGAAATGACAAACAGTGGAATGTATTACTGTATATGTACTATCGTGAGCAATATGAGCTCGAACACGCGAGCGCGTGGCGAATAGCCTCGGACCCTACATCGGCCGATTTGCAGCGGCTGCTTTCAAAAACAAAGTGGAAAAGGCGGTGCACTTCCCCTTGCTATTGACCCTCCCGCCTCGACATTGCTGTTGAAAAACGCAGCTAATAGCGTGCCTCTGGCGGCTAGCCGTCACATGACCTCACTTTAACGCGCACAGCTACAACCAATCAGGCTATACAAAGATATCGGCTGTCACGTATCGCCTGTCGTGATGCACAGGTCATGCATTTATTAAATCTAGGTGGTGTTTGCTGAAAATTTCGATGTGCATCTTTCACTTTTGTTTTTTGGTGCAATTTGTTTAAAGGTTATTACTGCTAGTGGCCATTGCACGCGATTGGCTGCCGTTTCACGGCAACAATTATGCGGGAGTGCCAACAGTCAGTGGAAGTCCGCATTCTGCCTCCATTCTGTTTCGGCAGTGCGATCCGCTCATCGCGTTTTGTTGGTTTTGAGGCCATTTGCCACGCGCTCACGCGTTTGAACTCATATTGCTCACAAAAATACGTATGAAATAAACATAAAAGGTCATTGACGTGGCGTTGATCATTTGACATAAATGCAAGGTCTTGTTTTGTTAAGGTGATGCTTGAACGATGGTCGTAGTTATCAGCGATGAATTTCGCTGCCCTATTCTGGACGGCTTCCAACATACGCACATGGTAATCTTGATGTGGTGACGATGTCGATGATGTCTAACGTGAAGTTGTGGGTGAATGTAAGTTCGATGTGATATTTCGTGCACGTTAGAAGCAGCTTTGCGCAAGTTTCCGCGGAGATAGCCGAGAGACTGGGAGGCTTTTGAAGAGACAACTGCTGCGTGCATAGTCTGATGATAAGTCTGATGAAAGGTGAACAACGAGAAATTTGTACGATGGTGTGACTGAAAGAGCAGTACCACAAATAGTATAGAGAAAGGTCGAGTTAGCCCCGCCGTGGTGGTCTAGTGGCTAAGGTACTCGGCTGCTGACCCGCAGGTTGCGGGTTCGAATCCCGGCTGCGGCGGCTGCATTTCCGTTGGAGGCGGAAATGATGTAGGCCCGTGCGCTCAGATTTGGGTGCACGTTAAAGAACCCCAGGTGGTCAAAATATCCGGAGCTCCCCACTACGGCGTCTCTCATAATCATATGGTGGTTTTGAAACGTTAAACCACACAAATCAATCAGAAAGGGTAAGTTAGTACGCTTTCTAGTGAACAAAATTACCTTGCATTCAGAGGCGTAAAGGGACATTTGCCAAGCTTCCCACCTTCTGAAGGTTAGATTAAGGTAATTTGGGAGGGTGGAATGATACTCGACAGACTAAATATTGTGGTAGATGACGCAATCATCCTTGAACAACCTAACTGAAGATTAAAGGTTAGTGGCCAAGTCTTTATTGTATATTGTGACGCGAACGAAGGAAGCAGACTGGGTGTTCATGTTCATCTGTTTACAGGGCTAACTTGTGGCCACCAAAAAGGAAGGTCAGATTACAGCAAAACCACTGATAGCAGCGAACAGAGCGTCGTTCGTTGATCACCTACAAGTGATGACGTGCGTCGGCATTTATACATGTGCATCAAATATTCTAGCACTATCACTAGTCGTCGTGCAAGCTCTGGTATAATCTCAAGTGCTCGCGTCTTTCGCGCAGTTTTGACTGAACTATTTTCAATGATTGTGAACGTTCTCGAACGATGAGGCGTAGTTTGCCCTAACAATTACAAGCTACGTGGGTGACAACCAAAAGAAACAAAAGAGAAAATAACAAACATGCGTGGAAATATAAAAGGAGTAATGGACCCGGCACACTGACTTGGGAATACCAAGACGTGACTTTGCAAATATTAGGTGAGGTGTCGTTAATCACCTTGAATTGCTGGTGGCAAGACAAGAAGTTGCGTATCCAAGACAGTGTTAGTGAAACGATACAATCGGAAGACAATTTGGAGAATAAACGACGAGAGCTTGGGCAAAGTCAAAAAAGAGGCGATCGGTTTGATCGTTTCTGTTACCATTTAATTAAAGGCCATTGGTGAATTCGAATAAATGAGTGTCACATGAGTAGCCTTTTCTGAATCAATGCTGAATAGAGGGAAAAAGTTATTCGATTCAAGGTGATCATAGATATTAGAAGCTCTAATATTTTCAAGTAGCTTGCAGGATATGCATGTTAGTGAAATGGGTCGATAATAACGGGGTGAGTGTCCGTCATCGCCCTTAAATACGGGGACTACCTGCCAATCTTCCAGTCTTTAGGCAATTCACCTAATGACAGAGACTGGTTAAAGGTGCAAATGCTACCATTACAGAGCATATACAGTAATTTTAAACGCGTTTTTAAACACTATGAACTCCTTCGGAACAACAACAACAACAACAACAAAACAACGACAACGACAACAACAACAACAATAATAATAATAGTAATAGTAATAATACCTTCATGGTGCAAAGCTAATTCTAGAACACTTTACAGTGCATTTGGCCACGGAGCTAATGCCATTCGGGGCGTGACGATTTCGAAATTTCTGTTTCAATTTCTAACGAGGCTTCAGGAGTTTCTTTCCGGGAGACCCCTCATTTTTTCTGATGTAAAAGTGGTTTCTATGCATTGCACTGGCTCGCGCTTTAATGTCAGTAGGCGATGTGTTTAATGAGTACACCGATGACAGTTTTAGACGAATTAGAAAGAGCAATATATGTTCATGCATGCTATGAAACTCACGCAATATTTTTCCTTGAGGAGAGGAGAACGTGTAGCTAAGCAAATTACTAACAAGCGAAAAAAAACTGAATAATTCTGGATCACTATAATTTTGCGTATGCCATAAACATTCAAAATATGCGAACATGGCTGCATAAGAGGGCATGGAAGTGGGCTGTGCAGCATGTTCTGACTAATGAGCGACTCTAGACCACCTTTCATACGGGACTTCGTGATTCACATGAAGCTTGGTCAACGGCTATGCACCCAATCGATGAAGATTGAGTTGAATGCTGCGCCTTCATCGTTCACGTAGCCTAAAAGACGACAAAGCAGCATGATTCGTGAGCATGGAGCACCCATTTTCTAACTGCTTGTGTCCGTAAAAGCCGCTTCGGGAATTTGATGAATAAATGTGGTTAGCGGGAAAGTTATGAATGCCAAACAAGTTCTACACAAGAACGAGAGAAACCGGGCGGGTGACTGTGTACGCCTTGTGAGGGAATTATTTTGGGCTGAATGCCTTTTCGTGGTGGTCTAGTGGCTAAGCTACTCGGCTGCTGATCCGCAGGTCGTGGGATGAAATCCTGGCTGCGGCGGCTGCATTTCTGAAGGAAGCGGGAATGTTGTAGGCCCGTGTGCTCAGATTTGGGTGCACGTTAAAAAGCCCAGGTGGTCGAAATTTCCCGAGACCTCCACTACGGCGTCTCTCATAATCATATGGTGGTTTTAAGACATTAACCCCATATACCAATCAATCATCAATCAAATATTTTGTGCTGAAAATTTTCGATAGCTATCCGCCATATCACCGATTTACAAGTTCTGCTAAAAGGTAGCAATCGATAAAGACTATCAGGTTTTAACGCGACAGCGTTAAAGAGCTTGTGTCGCAGAAAACTCACGGCCTGCGTCAGCCCCGTTAGTTGTGAGCTAAAAATCATCTGTGCGTCTATGACCGAAAAATAAAGTTACCGAGATAGCTGTGGGAGGCCGCTACTTGTGCACGCGTGTGCACTGAAAAAAGGCGCGCATTCGAAGAAAAAAAAGGTGCTTAAGGTCACGAGGCTTGCTAGTTTCTTTGCCCTGCCACCCCTCCTTGCTTAGCTTCTATCGCTTTTGTCAGGCGATAGAAGAGATAGTGCAATTCCAGCATGCGACAAACCTTTGTAGCTCCAGTCGCACTGGATAGATGTTTAAAATTTTTGTGACATTAAATTCGTGAAGCTATCAGCTCTTCTAGTTAACTTATTTGTGGGCAACTGTGGGCGCGGGTTAGCCAGATGAGGACAGAGGACGTTCGAGGACAACGAGAGACTTTTATATACACGAAGACGGACAAGGAGATACACACAACATAAACTCACACATATATACACGCATTCACGGTCCTACGCGGAGGGGAGTTAATGTTCTTGTTCGTCCACTCACGTTCCACTCTTGGGGCATGAACGTTGCGCTTGACCTTGAGCTCTCTGGTAGTCAGGAGGCGGTGTGCCTTGTGCTTGCGGAGTTCGTACCGAGGCGGGGCCCGGCCTAGAAGATAACCGCCAGGGGCATCCCAGTACGGTGGTCAACGCCTGGGCTCAATTGCCTGTACACCACTGAGAACAGCGTACCGCCGACTTCCGCGAACAAACCTGGGACAGCGTCTCGCTCCGAGACCAGAACAGCAGCTGGCCGGGACGAACCTTGCTTCAGATCAACACGGGGGTGAGGTGGGGCGATGCCCAGTCCAGGACGCAGCCGAGGACTTCAACGTCCGAGACGAGGCCCGGACACGGAGGGTCAGAACGAGCAGCCTGGGCGTGGCCCGAACTTGTCCTTGCGCTCTGCTCTCTGGGGTCAGCCGAGCTGTCCCCGTGGCTCGGGAGCTTTTCACGAGGTACGCGCACAAGCACGCGCATAAACGAGCTCATAGTTTCACCTCTATCACCATCATGATGATTCCCGCGCACCCTGAAATACTAAATCAGCCCCGCACACCAATCACAAATAAATCGGCCCCGCACACTGATTTTCTACGTCAAAGCATGACGCACACTCTGCAGAGCACTGTTTTTCACCACGTTATTTCATGGTCACTTGAAAAAAGTGTTTCAAGGCCCTTTAAACGCATTTTGTTTGGCAAGTGCCACACGGAAACAAGCCATTCAGCGATACTAGCGCACTGGTCCAATCTACTGTGTGCGTGTTTGTGTGCCTGCGTGTGTATGTAGGAAAACATGTTGCTCCATGCATGTATATTGATATTCTAGGGGACGACGCGCGTGTGGGCCTTATGAGGAAGACGAAGGGTTATTTCTTCTCGATTGCTGGTCAACCAGTTAAGTCATTACCGCTGGTTTTCAATACATCTATGCCCTAGCCTTGTCGATACGGCCTCTGTTCTTTACCGTAACATATTTGGTGGAAGTGGAACGTTTCCCATCTTCACCACGAAGCTTCGCAGTGGCGGCAATATTGAGTCTCCGGCCATGGCTACCAATGACAACAACCCATCAGCGTCTCTATCTGTAGCTCCAGCCACTACACACATGACGATGCCCACCCCCCGTGATCCCGGTTTATTCTCCGCACAACCTGGACTTGACGTTAACTACGGGCTCAGTATGTACGAGCGTATTAGCCAGACACACTGATGGGATTTTGCCATGATGCCAGCCAACGTAATATTTTACTTGGGCGCCACCCCAAGTGTTTGGTTTGACGCCCATGAGACCTAGCTCATCAGCTGGGATACCTTCAAGGAGCGACTACGCGACATCTTCTGGGACCCGTCCGGTCATCAAATAGAAGCGCGCAAAGAACTCGCCACTCATGTGCAGTCCTCAGCGGAGTCGTATGTCTCGTACATATAGGACGTGCTCGCGTTGTGCCGAAAAGTGGACGAGCAAATGACAGAGAGTGACAAGGTGGGCCACATACTCAAGGGCATCGCGGACGACGCCTCCAACTTGCTCGTGTACTCCCACGTCACGACCGCAGATATGATTATCGAGAAATGCCGCAGCTTCGAAATGGCCAAAAGCCGCCGTGTTCTGCCTCAATTTACGCAGCTACCAAACACGGCCGTTACATCTACCTGCAGCGATCACGGTGTCGGACCACTCATGCAGGACAGCGTGAAACTAATTGTTCGAAGGGAGCTTGAGGCGTCAAGTTCGGCACCATTTCTTCCATATCCGCTCAACCATGGCACCGCACAAACGCTTCGGCGGTCTCCGTTATTCAAGCCGTCATGAGGTAGGGAATTACAAAACTTGGTTTTCCTGTGGCCTGCTCAGTCTCCCAACCCGTCTCCAGATTAATGACAACCTATGCACCACGCCATGACTGACATTTTCTTTCGCAATCCTGCAATTCGGCGGAATGGAGAACTGCAAACGACAGACCGATTTGCTTCCGCTGCCACCAAGCTGGTAATATTTCTGGCTACTGCCGCAGCACTTGGACGCCCTTGAACTGGAGCCCATTTTCCTTTTCTCGCCCATAGGAGAACTCCCGTCGGTATTCCCCCAGTCATATGTACCCTACTTCCGACGTCCCTAACAGCCGCTTCACCGCTCGTTCGCCGTCACCTCAACGCCACCGTTTCCTATCATCCTAAACACGCCGCTAACCGTAGCCGGTCAACTACGGATCCTCTCGGACGGAAAACTAGACCATGCAGCTCTTGGACGTAGTGCTGCATCAATTGCGACTGATCCAAATCCTCCGTTGCGCTCCCCACTAATACGAACTTGATTGAGGCGTACGTGAACGGTATTTCTTTGACGGCGTTAGTTGATACTGGAGCTCAACCCTATTGGAAAAAAACGAATGGTGGGCATAATGTAAACCACCACCCACCATTATAGTGGATTAGTGTAGTGGGTGAAAGATGGGAAACGTCCACCATGTTGTATGGTGGGATATGGTGGATGTTGCAGTGCCGGAAACACTTGAGCGCGAAATGGCGTAAGAATCAACGTGACGAGGTGCCACAAAAAATAAAAAATGATTTCTATAAGAAATGTTGTGAAAAAGCACCCGTAAAAAAACAGGCCACCAAAGATATTTGAACGTGCAACCTGCCGATACTCATTCGAAGACACTGACACCTGCGCCATACCAACATGACTGAACTCGTGTGTTAAATAGCTGGTTGACATAGGAATTGACCGTTCAACTTCAGTTTTGTTTGTCACGTACTCGAAATAGACGAGATATGCACCAGCTACTAGAATTTGCACATTTATTATACACAAGCAACTGCTTCCTGAAACGATTGTCACTGTGATAATGGCCCCAACGCTATGTTTTTTTACAATTCACAACCGCAAGAGAAAAAAACCAAGTGATTTGGGAAGCAGGTACAGTCTACCGGCAAGGTCTGCCAAGTTTATTATCTGTTTCTCACTCGTTCCAAAGGGCGACATCTGCTCAGGGTTTATCACGCCTCTAGGGCCCTTTCATAGATACGTTCATCTCATTGATTGAGTATCGGGATGCTTTTCGCACAACGTAGAGTACAGTTGTGATAATACTGATTGTTGGCCTAGTTGGCCTAGCTACAGTTGTGCTAGCGCACTTCTGTAGCTCCATCGTTAGGAACAACTACATATCGGCTTGGTCAGAACGAATATGCAGTGTGCCGGACACATTATGCTATCATATTGGCTCAGCAAGCAAAGAAATTGCCAAGTCTGTGTTCTCGCATGAGAGCCAGAGATGTGCTGGCGAGTGTTACCGGCGGCTGTCAGTGACTCGAGACATACGTACGTTTTCCGGAAGTGCTAGAATCGCGTCGCATCGATGTTTGTTGCTTCTTCCGCGGACACCGTACACAATAAAACTTGCTTCATTTAGCTTAATTGATGTCATGGATGTGCTGTATTGTCATTCTTACTCGTCGAAATTGCGTATTCTGAAACCCAGTAGTGTGGTTAACACATTTGTACGGGCTCTGTAGGTAGGCCGAATCTTCGGTGGAAATTATGGTGGTAGAGCATGTAGTGAACAGATCCCAGCTTGGTACACCATATATAATGCCAGCCATTGTACGCCCACCCATCATATGCTTACTGCTTCCCAGCATTATCGCTATGGTGAGCAGAGCTTCTCAGCTTTGTACACCATGTGGCCCGCCATAATGATCACCACCAATCATCTGCTTAGAGCTTCCCAGCATTATCGCAATGGTGGGCAGAGCTTCACAGCCTGGTAGACCATGTAGCCCACCGTAATAAGCACCAACCACCATCTGCTTAGTGCTTCCCAGAGTTATCGCAATGGTGGGCAGATCCTCCCATGATAGCCCGCTATCTAGCCACTACTTCTCACTATAGTTTTCACTTTACTCATCTTCTGTACACCATGTCACCCAGTATGTCCCGGCATATCCATCATAATTTGCGCTACGTCCCTCCATATCCACCATAATTTTCACTCTACCCACTATTAATTCCACTACGCCCACCATGTTTTCCAGTATCCACCATGGTAATTCTTCCGATAGGGAAGTGTTCATAATGAGTGCTCACCTGTGTCGCCTACTCAAAAAAGTCTTCACGCCTGCAGCGACTAAAGCCCTCCGTGTAGCTGATGGTGGAACTGTGGCCATAGCTGGAATGTGTATCACTCGTGTTAGTATTGCCAGCCGTCATTTCCCTGTTTTATTTACGGTGCTTGAAAATTGCCCTCAAGAGCTAATTTTCGTCTTGGACTTCCTATCGATGCATTCTGCCCTGATCGATTATGCCGCCGGTAATCTCTGCCTAAAGCTTCCTTTTTTCCCGATTCTCACCCTGAACTCCCGAAGAGCCTGTGCACCACTTACTACTTCCGGATACCACCTAAAGCTCTCACATTCGTTGAATTGGCAACACCGTCTCCCGTGCTCGACGGGGATTATTTCATGACCCCGATTACTGATGTTCTCCTGGCACGTGACATTACTGTCGCACACTCCGTCGTAACCATGGCCTCTAACCGAACATATTTACCTGTCATCAACTTCGGTTTCATAAAACAAGTGCTACCCCAAAAATTTCGGTCGCCATGCTAAGACCCTTAATTGACGACCACGTCACCTGTTTTACGGCAGACGTATGTCTCAATCACCCACATCACTCGCAAAATGCGACTTGCCTAGATGCGACCTTACGCTCCATGATTGCCCCGGACCTCAAACCTGAGAAGTCAGCTATGCTAAATCGCCTTCTGGCTTCATACCGCTTCATATCTACAGCCATCCACTCAGCCAGGCTTCACTCGTCAAGCAACGCATTAACACAAGTGATTCTCAACCAATTCATCGGCGACCATTCCGGGTGTCTGCCACCGAGCGTAAAGTAATTCAACAAGAAGTCGCCAGAGGAATTATTGAACCCTCTTCAAGCTCTTGAGCGTCCCCTCTTGTGCTCGTTAAAAAGAAAGATGGCACGTGGCGCTTCTGCGTGGAGAACCACCATCTGAATAGATTGACGAAAAAGGACGTTTACCCTTTACCCCGCATTGATGAAGTCCTTGATTGTCTTCACGGCGCCCAATACGTTCCGGCTACTGGCAGAATGCTGTCGACGATAAAGACCAAGGGAAGACTGCGTTTTGAACTTCAGGCAGCCTATATCAGTTCAGGGTTATGCCGTTTGGGCTATGCAATGCCCCAGCCACGTTCGAGCGCATGATGGACTCTCTGCTACAAGGGTTAAAATGGTCCACATGTCTTTGTTATCTTGACAATGTCGTTGTATATTCCCCTACATTTGCGACTTACCTTCAGCGTTTTTCAGCTATTATCGACATATTCCGCACTGCAGGCCTTCAATCAAACTTGTAGAAGTGCCACTTCGGACGCCAGCAAATTACAGTGTTGGGCCACCTTGTTCACGCCTCGCCTCTGGTGTGCAGCCAGACCCTGAAAAAATTCGTGCAGTCACCAGTTTTCCTGTACCCCAGTCAGTCAGACATGCGGAGTTTTGTAGGACTTTGTTTCTTTTTTAAAAAAGTTTGTGAAAGATTTCGCAGCCATCGCTCGACTCTCACAGAGCCTTTGAAGAAAGATGTAACATTTACGTGAGGTACCGACCAAGCTGCTTCTTTTTCTCACCTAATCACGCTACTAAAGACTGCACCTATATTGGTTCACTTTGACCCATCTGCTGAGACAGAAGTCCGAACCGATGCTAGTGGTCACGAAATCGGAGCCGTCTCAGCCCAACGCTTACGGGGACATGACCGAGTTGTCGCCTACTCTAGCCGCCGCCTCACCGCTGCTGAGCGCAACCATTTCATTACAGAGCATGCATATCTTGCTCTTGTTTGGGCAGTCTCAAGGTTCTGCCCATATTTATATGGCACAAACCTCTGTGATAACTGACCATCATGCGCTTGTTGGCTTACGTCACTGAAGGATCATACTGGCCGGCTCGGGCGCTGAACCCTGCGACTGCAAGAGTATGCCTACACGGTGACGTACAAGTCTGGACGCCTACATTAGGATGTGGACTGCCTGTCTCGCTACCCGGTTACTGAGTCGAGCACTATGCCTGACACCGACATCGCCCTTGCGTCTTTTCCCTTTCGCGAATGACATGCATCGTTGACGTGCAGCGCCATAATGCGTCCTTGCGTGATATCATCGAGTGCCTTGAATCACCATCTTCCAATCTGTCCCATTGCTCATTCCTGCTCCACGATGGTGTATTATAGCGCCAAAGTTTTCAGCCGGATGAACTGGCCGTGCTGCTTGTCATTACGAAACACCTTCACTAGGAAGTTCTACATAAACTTCATCACCTTCCGACTGATGGTCACCTTGGTGTGTAACGCACTTACGATTGAATACGCCGACGCTTCTTTTGGCCAAGGCTTGCACGCACAGTCAGAAGATACGTTGCGGCTTGTGAGAAGTATTAGTGCCTCAAAACATCATCGACACTTCCCGGCGGACGCCTTCAACCACTTGACATTCCGTCGGAACCATTCTTCTGCGTTGGCTTGGATCTACTTGGCCCTTTCCCTTGTTTTCCTCGGGTAACAATTATATAGTCGTGGCCACCGATAATACCACACGTTATGACATCGCACGAGCTTTTCCAACAAGCTGCCCAACAGGTGTCACCGACCTCCTCCTGAAGGACGTGACTTTGCAACACTGAGCCCCATGGCAGCTGCTTACAGACCGTGACCGCACCTTTTTGTCGAGGGTCATAGCCGACATCTTTCAGTTCTGTAAAACAAGACACAAGCTGACTACGTCATACCACCCGCAAACAAATGGAATTACGGAGCGTCTAAATAGAACTGTTAGAGACGCGCTCGCTAAGTATGCTTTCACTAACCACACCGACTGGGATCTCGCGTTGTCATTCGTCACATTTAGCGACAATTCCTCGCGCCATGACACTGCCGGTTACTCTCTGTTTTTTTCCGCTGTTTGGCCGAGAACCAACATTGCCTCTAGACACTGTCATACCGTCCCCTGCAGTACCGAAAAGTGAATATGCCATGGACGCTATCACTCGGGCCGCTCAGGCACGCGAATTCACCCGTACTCGCCTTCTGACCTGTCAAACGGCGTTTGTATGACCTACGACACCACGACGTACACTTTACGCCCGTTTTTTGGTCTTGCTCTAGTTTCCGACCCGTCAAGTTGGCTTGTCAGAAAAACTGATGACGCGCTACACAGGTCCATACCGAGTCTTTTGTGTGGTTACTCCTGTTACATATGAAATTGCTACTACCAACCCGTCACCTTCATGCGCCCAACAGGCTACCGATATTGTACATGTTGCGCGCTCGAAGACCTACACCTCTCCTAGTGAATTTGACATTTAGATGCGCCGAGACGGCACTTGTGCCGCCGGGGGTTATGCTACATGCATGTATATTGAGATTGATAGTGTGCCTGCCAAGGAAGACGAAGGGTTGTCTCCACTCGATCGCTGGTGAACCAGTCACGTCAGTACCGCTTGTTTTGAATACATCTAATCCCCAGCCTCGTCAATACGGCCTCTTTTCTTTTCCGTAACAATATGAATAAGTGTGCATTTAGTGTCTGAAGGGTGCCCTAGAGGCCGGATTTCGCTATTGCGTTCAACTCTTAAAGGCGAAGCATAAGGCTAACCATTTTTCGTCATGTCATTCGCTACAAATTAAACAGTATTGCGTTATGTAGGAAACTTTACAGTTGTAGCGGGCAGGGTTCAACAAGGAAGGAGGTTGAAACGCAGCGTTCATGCTGTAGATGATGCTTCATCACTCGCAAACAAATTTCTTCAAGCTTAATTGTGGTCAAAGAAATGTGTTACGTTTTGGTAATAAGAAGGGTGTTTAAACTTTAATGACATCTTCGAATTCTCGGGTCTCCGTATGAGATATTTCTTAATTTCTGTACATGTCTGCAGTTCATTTATACCGACACAACATAGCAACGCCCATGTTTAATGTTCTTTTTTCAAACAACTTTCTATTTATAGTCAGCTTTGAAGTGCCGAAGCAATTACGATGGTCCCTCACCCGTGATATGCTCATGCAGTCCACACTGCAAAAAGCTCGGCGGCAGGTCAGCAGCCAAGTAGCTTAGCCACTAGACAACTGTGGCGGGGATGCATTTCAAGGAATGAAGGAATTTAGAAAGCGTACAAAACAAGGTGAAGAGCTCGACTCCCCTTTGTTGTAACTGCTACGGTGGTCGAACTGCTCGTAGTGCTCTGCCATTGCGCTCTGTTCGCTGTAGCATTGACGTAGGTCATTCTTATGCTGCCGCGTTCCTTCATAAAAGTTCTTGGTTTCCCAAACGTACTAAGCGGGGCAGTTGGCGGTGCATCAAATTTGGCACACTATGTCCTGCGCTTTTTTTGCAGGTGCATGGTCTTTGGGCCCATGGATGAAACTGCCGATAGCCTCGATGGACATTCCGTCCAGGTTGAACATTCAGGCTGATTGGACATTCCGTCTCGATGGACATTCAGTCTCGGTTGGACATTCAGGCTGGTTCAACGATCAGTCTTGGTTCAACATTCAGTCTCGGTTGGGTAATCATGCTCGCCCGTCACGTGACTCATTGGACATTCCATCTAGTTGGACTTTCAGGCTCTGAATCCCGCTCACACGACGCCCTGAGCTGTTTTTGGAGCTCCCTCCTCTGCTCCCGTTCCGCCCTAAGCTCCCCCTAAAGCATAATGAAATAATTGGAAGCGCTAACCAACTAGACGCAAGAAAGAGACAAACAGGCGCAGACTTCAACTGCTTTATCAGAAACTTCTTTAAAGTTTTTCGTAATGGCTGCAGACGCTTTTAAAGCGTATTCTTATTGAGAGAGAACAACAAAACTACCTTCTTTATCAGAAGTAACAATCCTCAGGCTATTATACACAAAGAACAAAGTAATCGGGCCCAGTCTGCAATGTACACCAGCCCTCGCATTCCTTTTGGACAACGTTCCTTAACACAACCCAAACTGTCCGCTTCATGAACTCTCTGTGCTACTGGCCGTGTCAAGGCGAGCTTTTCAAAATCATCAGGGGTAGATGCCGGGCAAAACTTGGGTCCCATTTGAATAACACGCAGGTGCTCTTTGGGTACCTGGCAGTCGCGCAGTACCAGGATGTCCCGCTTTTCACTAGGAAACTTCTTCCTTGTTACCACCGTAGTTCTTGTCGCAATCCACAGTACCTCAGTGTAGGTTTCGACCAGGTTGTTCCACGAAGAGAGTTTTTTGCCGTGGGCACAACATTGCACTCGCAGGCAGTCTTTAAACACAATGGCCTGGTGATATTACTCGAAGCGAATCAACCTGGAGAGACGACGAGCGTGAGAGGGAGCAGGATGCAGCCATCTACACATGGCCAGAAGTTGCGTCGGGCACATACTCTGCCTGGAATGCCAGGACGCACATTTCGCTCAGCATACGCACACCGCTGTCAAAGCCGTCAACACTGAGGAATTGGAGAGATCAAAAATAGAACACATAAAAGAGCGCGTGTCCGAAGTGATGAATTGCAGAAGGGTTGACAGGCGGGCTAGTTGGTACAGATTCATGATGAATTAATTGGAAGCGCAAACCAACGGGACACAAGAAAGAGACAAACAAGCGCATACTTCAACTGGTTTATCAGAAACTTCTTTAAAGTTTCTCCTAACGGCTGGAGACGATTTTGAAACTTATTGTTCTTGAGAGAGAACAACAAAACATGCTTTCTTATCAGCTGTAACAAGCCTCAGGCTATTACACAAAGAACGAAATAATCGGGCCCAGTCTGCAATGTACACCGGCCCTCGCATTCCTTTTGGACAACGTTGAAACACACTCCTTAACACTATGCACACTGTCCACTTCTTAAACTCTCTGTGCTACTGACCGTGTCAAGGTGAGCTTTTCGAAACCATCAGGGGCAGGTGCCGGGCAAAACTTGGGTTCCATTTGAAGAACACGAAGGTGCTCTTCGGGTACCTGGCAGTCGTCAAGTACCAAGATGTCCAGCTTTTCCCTAAGTAACTTCTTCCTTGTTACCAGCATAGGCCTAGTCGCATTCCACAATACCTCAGTGTAGGTTTCGACCAGGCTGTTCCACGAAGAGAGTGTTTCGCCACGGGCACAACATTTCACTCGCAGGCAGTCTTTAGACACATTGGCCTGGTGATACCACTCGGAGCGAATTATCCTAGAGAGACAACGAGCGTGAGAGGTAGAAGGATGCAGCCATCCACACATGGCCTGAAGTTCAATCGGGCACATTCACTGCCTGGAATGCCAGAAAGCACATCTCGCTTGGCATACGCACACTGCTATCAAAGCCGTCAACACTGAGGGATTAGAGAGATCACAATTAGAACACATAAAAGAGCCCTTGTTATAAGTGATGAATTGCAGAAGGGTTGAAGGGCGGGCTAGTTGGTACTGATTCATAATGAAATATTGGCAAGCACAAACCAACGCCACACAAGAAATAGACAAACAAGCACAGACTTCATATGGTTTATCAGAAACTTCTTGGATGTTTTTCCTAATGGCTGCAGATGCCTTTAAAGCGTATTGTTCTTGAGAAAGAACAACAAAACATCCTTCCTTATCAGCAGTAACATGCCTCAGGCTATTAGACACAAAGAATGATATCATCGGGCCCAGTCTGCAATGTACACCCACCCTCGCATTCCTTTTGGACAACGTTGAAACACATTCCTTAACACAATGCAAACTATCCGCTTCTTGAACTCTCTGTGCTACTGACCGTGTCAAGGTGAGTTTCTCAAAACCATCAGGGGTAGATGCCGGGCAAAACTTGGGTGCCATTTGCAGAACACGAAGGCGATCTTCGGGTACCTGGCAGTCGCCCAGTACCAGGATGTTCCGCTTTTCACTAGGCAACTTCTTCCTTGTTACCAGCGTGCGCCCAGTCGCATTCCACAGTACCTCAGTGTAGGTTTCGACCAGGTTGTTCCGCGAAGAGAGTTATTCGCCATTGCACTCGCAGGCAGTCTTTAAACACATTGGCCTGGTGATACCACTCGGAGCGAATTATGTTGGAGAGACGACGAGTGTGAGAGGGAGAAAGATTACGGAGCGACGACAACGCCGCAAGTGGCCCTGGTGGCGAGCTCAGTTAAATTTGAGGAGACGCGGGAGAGGTCGCGGGCGAGTCAGTGTGTTTCGCCAAAACGGTAGCACGTGGGACACGCGCCGCGCGTTCTGCAGTTGGTGCCGGGAACTTTGCGCCGTGCCGTTAGCTTGGCGCGCTAAAACGAGACGCTCTCTGTGCCAAGTTGCCTTTCCACAATGGAAGAAGCGGCCCCACAGAAGCGTCGGTGACGTCCGAAGTATTGTTGTGTTGTGGCCCTTGTGGGCCGCCACAACAATGCAGGCAACGCCAAGAAACACTGCCCAGTTGTAAAACTGTATCAGTTTTCCATCAAGTTATAACCGGCGAACACAGCCGCATTCGCGAAAGATAGAGCAAGCTTGACACGTGAACTGGGAAAAAATTAGGCAAGCACTTCAATTTGACTCGCTGTGGTTAAACTTCAGCTTGCTGCTTTGCGGTGACGTCAGCGAATCATGCGTTCATGACACGGAGGACATGAATCTGAAGCTTCTCTGATATTTAAATGCCATGACAGTATACTTTTGTTTTTATTTATTTTTAGGAAGGCGCAAACGTTTGCACACGGCAGTACACGGCTGCTACTGCTAAATTCTACATGAAAACAACTATTATATGGTTTCCTTAAACGTCAACATAGCACATCGATAGTGTACGTGGCTTCATGTCGGCAGAATGGGACTTACCGTGAGGCATACATCGTACATGCTATTATAACGAAGGACCCGAGAAATGCATTTCGCTGTGATTCGGGCGTCCTGGCCTTCTATCGTCTGTTCACATCGTAAACACGACTAACGAGCTTCATTCATTTGGTTAAATTTGCGTTTTGGCCGTGCTTGTACAGCTCAGAAACCGTTATGAAGCCGCACAGCAGGTTGTACATTGTGAGGTGACTCAAACGCAGCTCGCACTCTCCGCACGAGCACGTAAGCAAGCGGCAGCGCATTGAAGAGAATCATGGAGGAAGAAAAAACTTAGGAGAGGCCCTGACGTCACTCGTTGTGAAGCCGTGGTGAAGCCAGAAGTTGACCATATTGACTGGGCGAATTCTCCTCTCTTGTATACATAGGAATGTAAAGCAGAAGGCGCGACTCTTTCTCCTGCTCGGAAAGCGCGTGGCCTGCACAGCACGCGTGTCTTGACGACTCGAAATCAGTGTTACGGGGTTCAGCCTTGTGGGTTAGCGTGACACTTTCGCGAGATCAATTCGGCCGAGTATTAACAGCCCGTAACATCTTGCCGACAACAAAGCAAGTAAAAGAGAACGCGCGCTAGATGCACTGACAACGGCGAGTGTTTTCACGTCATTAATTCCGCAACTGTACAGACAATATGATCGGTCGTGGACCTTCTACGGTTGCATTAAACCACGTGGCGCAAGGCCACTGTGCATGCCCGCACTCTAAAAACATTTACACCCTAAAAGGCGTAAAACGGGTGTACGCATTAAAAGCACCCGTATGAACACCCTCTTACACTTCATTTTTTAATTTTGAGGTGTTCGTAAGTAAAACACCTTCAAAACACCCCAGTTACACCCTTATATTGGGGTGTTACGAACAAGGCTACAAATGATTGATTGATATGTGGGGTTTAACGTCCCAAAACCACCATATGATTATGAGAGACGCTGTTGTGGAGGGCTCCGGAAATGTCGACCACCTGGTGTTCTTTAACGTGCACCCAAATCTGAGCACACGTGCCTATACAAGGCTACAAACGCACGAGATTTTCGGGCCGTTTTGCTTATACTGTTAGTGTACATTAACCATCTTTATACCAGCAAGGCTCCCACTACTAGCTGCTTGTGGGTCTAGCAATGAATCGAAGCAGGAAGTATTGTGACGGAAACGCGGTTTTTATCAATAAAGCACAGCAAACTACTATAAGACGGAAGATACAATAGGACCGCCTTTTCAATAGAGTGAGGGTCAATTCTCCTGTATCTGTTTCTTTCATCTGTGTCATTTGCGTGATTAGTCAACACTCACAAAGTGCACTGATTTGCCTGAACAAGGTAATGTTGCCCACATTAGCGTAGCCAGGCATAGAACACTTCCCCCTCGCCCGTCCCCCATAAGATCGAAGCTTTTAGCGCTGGAGATAAAACGTCCGCCACCCGCAAAAAACAGCAAAGTTGTTTAGCCATAACCACTACGTCAGCACGCCATCAGGTTCCTTAAAAACGAACATTGACGTCGTGTATTTTCAGCAGGCACGTTTTATTTAATCACTGCGGCGAATGTTTCTCTTCATGTGTCTTAATAGTGAGTCATGAAATTTAGGAAGACGACACTGACCATAAAAAAATGCAGTATAAGGACATTTCGGTGACGTTGACGCAGCTCTCTTCGCAATGACGGGAGCCTTGTTCACTAAATTGCGAACAAAGCTCTCCTTAGGGGAGGCAAAACGTATTCTCTAGTTCTCTCTCTCTCCGCTTTTTTTTGTGGATCCCTTTTTTTTATGTAACTTCCCCAGCAGGCGTGCTTCGGTCAAAGCCTTGACTTTGTAGGTAGTGAGAAAACAACATTGATGAAATATTTTCAGCCGCGGTCTTGTTCCAAGGACTGCAAGCTAAGTACAAGTGTATTGTCGCAACGTGAAGACAGAAGTAGCAATGAACAGGTTCGGAAAGTAGCAGCAGGTTAGTATTTTTATTTACTGCGCGCCAGAGCGTTCCTCTTCTTTCTTGTTATTTCTTGCTGCATAAAAGCGTGCAGATGCTTGCTTGCTTGCTTGTTCCTTTCTTTTTTGGCTCTCACCCACTAAGGGGGATTGGCCAAGAAGCCGGTGGTTAATGCAAGTAAATACCTAGAGATTTTCTAGATTAGGGGAATATGATTTCTGTGTTTTGACTGTGAAATTGATTTGGCGCAATGTAAAAAAATAAAAAAAGGGGGGGGGGAAATAATAGAATTTGTTGAATATGTGTGGTGGAATCGTTATATGAAATTCTCCTGAAAGTTGAATCATTGCAGTGTATCAGCTAAATAATAAGTGGTAGTGTGACTAGTAAAATTCGAGAGCTGATGGCTGACTCAGCAAGGTAATCTTCTTGTGTTATATATGAATTCGCAGAGAGTCCTGCAGATGTTCCTGTCGCTATGTCCCAATGAAATGGCCCCAAAAGACAAAATATTGGGAGTATTAAGTGATATTCCTAATTTTTTGAATAAAATTTCGAAGCAGTTTTTTCTTTGATTTTTGAATCGGTGACATGTGATAAGAAAATGGTCGATATGTTCAGGTTCGTTACAGCTTGAGCACAGAGGGGATGGCACCAGACCAGACCTGTTTAAGTAGAAATTAAGAGGTGGTACACGGCAACGTAATTTTGTTACCAAGACTTCCAATTTACGCGTGGGACACCATTTATTATTCCATGTGAATTGCAGGTGCGAGAAATCTGGATTCGGTATAATGGTTTTTGATGAGTCTTCAAGAAGGGAAAGTTTTCTAAACCTCGCTGCTGTTACATAAGCTGTAGATGCGCGTATGCACTGCCGTCTTCGTCTTCCTAGGAGTATGCACGTGGCAATATGTTCTCATCGAATAGTTTGACGGCCGATGCATGCATTGTTGCAATGTCTTCACCTAAATGAAAGAGCTGATAAAATATCGCCTGCGTGACCCTGAATGTGCAGTCCCTAAAGATTCATAGAGCAAAGCAAAAAGCATCAGCTTAGCTTTCTTATCAGTGTTCAATACATTAGGTCGGTGAAGGTGCGCTAAATATTGCTCCTGAAAATTACAAATGCGCGTTCTGACTAGTAGGTCGTGCTGGCCGCACTGCGCCGTCACAAAGTTCACTGTGATTCAGATGCACTGTTAAAGAACGAGTATAACGCAACAGATCGCTGCCGCAAAAAAAAAAACAACAGTGCCGCGCTTTCAGCAGAGGGCTGGAGCTAGCTTCAAACCGCATCTAGCCGGTCTGAGAGCGCCACAAGGCGCCATCAAGTCTCGTCGCCTAGACAACCTTGGCTGCCCGGTATTGCTGTGCGCCGGGCGCACAGCGCGGGAAAGGAGTCGACATCGTTTTACATGTCACTGCGTGCGCTGGCGATACACCTTTCCGTGTGTGTGCGTGTGGTGCACGTGGCTTCTCGATCAGTAGAGTTTATTAGTCGGTGTTTAGTTTGAAATGTGCCTGTGCTCTGTACTCGACCTGTGTGTTCTGTCAGTGCTGATTATTGCGAAGGCTCACCATCCTGATGACTGGTCCTGTGGATTCATATTGTGGAGCCCTCGAAGTGAAATAGTGAGTACTGCTCCCACGTTGTTCCGTTCAGCGCTTTGTTAACTGCCTGAGCACGAGAATAACGCCTTCACACAATTTTGTTTTCAACTAGTTGATGACAAATCAGCATTTTTTTACTTAGCGAGAATATTTGTCCGAACTGTTTCACGGAGATGATGGCCAAGTGTGATTGTCGGCATGTTTTTCTGTTTGTTTGTTTAAATGTAGTAAAAAGTACAAAGCAGAGTGAGCGTGCGCCGCTGAGGTTCAGCCAAGAAATTGAACAAATTTTTGCGGTGCCTTTCGTTGGCAGCCGTTTTTAACGGGGCGCGCTCTTGCGACAGATCAATTTTAGTTTATTAATTATTATATGTGTGGAAACGGTGCCTGTTAGCTCTAAGCATCAACCGTATCAAAGACGCATATGCTTGCGCATGTTGGTAGTTCGTTTACTCTCTTTTTTTTCCTATTGAACAAAAAGACCGAGAACGGAAAACAAGGACGTGGTGCCCATGTCGTTCTTTTCGGATCTTTTTCGTTTTGTGCGGTAACACTACCGTGATAACTCGGGTTGATGCATCGGGTGACAACACAGCATATTGCTTCGCGTTATGTGCGCCTCGCGAAGTTTGCTTACTTGCTAATATATTGAACTTTGTTTAATTCGTCTTCACCGGCATTTTCGTCCACCCGTAATGTAGCGTGACTGCCGACAGCCGTGCTTGTGTAGCGGATCGAGCACTGAAGCTGGACTTTTGTTTGAACAGACCTTTCATCTGTGTGTGGCCGAATTGCTTTCTTGAACAGTGCAAACGCTTGTTTGAACATAACTGCTAACGTTGGAGTACATTTTATTCAGATTGTTACCATCATGTGTAACTTTCAAAATACTCTTTTTATTCAGAGTTTTATTGCCATCGCCTTGCTTTGGCGTTTAACTTCGCTCAGTACTTCAGATGTTAAAGGTATCTTCGCTATGTGAAGTGTATTAGTTTTTTTGTTGCCCAAAAACACTTTATTGTCATACATACTGCATTGTATCTAAGCTTGTGGTGCAGCCAAGACTGGGCACCATATTTATCTGGGAACAAAACACGCGAAGCCACTGAACAGCCTACGCTGCATCGGGAAGGAGTTATGCTTTCTCAGCCTGCCAGCTTGATTGAAACAAACGGTCCTATCTTAGCAGTATGCAATGGTCATTCAGCGAAAGTAAGAGGGTCACTTTATGCCAAATCTCCCAGCTAATTTTGCGGCTACGGCAAATGTGTGTGAAAAAAAAATCGTGCTTTAATGCACTGAAAACAGTGAACTGCTTGAATATCTCGGAGAGAAAAAAGTTTTTGGTCATGTGGTTGCCTTTTAAACTTTACAGAATGATGTTTGAGTGTTGTTTGAAAAAAATTATTTCACAAGTACCGCTACTTTTTTTATACCAAGTTTGGTACATGTTAAGTAAAGGGGCTTATGTAAGGTGTTTGAAACTCGGTAATAATGATACAATTTTTCGGCCACATACGTCTGCAAGAATTTAGCCAAAATGTGGTATGTTTGCTTTGTCTCTTTGCGATACTGCACTTCGTATGAATATCTGAGCTGTGACTACTTACTTCACAGACAAGATATTTTGATGAAAAATTAGTTTTAGACATCTTAAGCTGTTAATATCTACGAGAAAGGGTCACTCATTTCACAGAATAGTCATTTTTGTCCGTATTGAGACGCAATTTGCACCATGTGGTGGTCCAATGAAAAATCACCTTTTACCTAAATTGAAAGCAAATAAACAGCTCTTTCTATGTGACATGTTTCATCATTACAATTTCTATTTCAAGGAATATAATCATTTTTGAATTTTCCTATCAATGGCAAAGGGGACCTTCGAGGCGTCGGCTGCCTTATGACGAAATGGCAAATGGGTAACTTGGAACTTCAAAAATATTTTAGGGACAAAGCTCTTGAGGCCGTGGGTCGCTCCCTCCTCTGTAGTCGTACTAGTATTATGTAGCCACTTTATGAGTTGCACAATAGATAGCGTTAGTGGTTTTCACAGCATATACACGGACAAAATGATGATTCGTGGGGCGAATCATTCGTCCGTACATTTGTGCTTTCGTCTGTGCATTCATTCATCCGGGCTTCCGTAGGTTGGTCTGTCCATGAGTCTGTCCGTTTTTCTGTTCGTCCATACTTGCATCAGACTGCCTGTCCATCCGTTTTTTCGTCGGGACGGACGAACGCTACGCCCCATTCATCATCATTCACTCCGTGGATATGCTTTGATCTTTTTCTCAAAACATAAATTGCTATGACAAAATTTGGCACACGAAAAAAAACTGTTTATTTTCTTCCAATTTAGGTACAAAGTCTATTTAATTCAACCACCACATATTACAAGTTGCGTGTCATTGAAGACAAAACAACTATATTGTGAATTTCGGGATTTTTTCTCGTAAAGTTGGACAGCTTTAGAGGTTTAAATTATTTTCCCTCCAAATATACCTTATATGAAATAAGTATTCACTCCTCAGACATTAATTCAAAGAGCAATATTGATATAGTAATTGCAGATATAACTCATTTCGGCTAAATTATTTGAGGCGTATGTGGTCAAAAAAAGGTAATATTATTACTCGGCTTCAAACACTTTACGCAAGCCCTTCACTTCACTTGTAGACCAAATTTAGCACGGAAGAAGAAGAAGTACTGATGAAATAATCTTTTTCACAAACATCCCGACGAGGTTCCGGAAAGTTCAGGAGGCAGCTACGCGACCAAAAATAATTTGTCTGCGAAATATTTTAGCAGTTACCTTTTTAATGCAGTAAAATCAGCCCGATGTTCTTTTAATACATTTGAGATAGTCGCCGAAATGGCTGGGACGTCTGACGTGGAATGACCGAATAGCCAATTCTTCAATTATATAATTGTTTTAATGCTAGCCAGTTCAAAACACTAACATCATTCGAATTTTAATACGTAACTGTACAGTACTTAATTTTACATGTTACCTGCACTGAATACCTTCTCATTGCGCATACCGTCATGTATGCTCATTGGCATTGTGCTTTTGTGTAATACAGATAAAATATGTATATGTTGTTGCGCGTCGTACTGTATTCCTTTCAACTAACTAATCAAAAGAGTACCACATGGTAGATCTGCAGAAATGCACATGCAGCTGTGTTGATCCATACTTAAGCACAGAACTTGACATTCACTTAGATAGTTCGATGCATACAGCTAATTGAACATTATCAACTTGTAGCTGCGCTTTTTACTTGCCTGCGCGAGGAAGCTGAAAGGGTAAAGTAAGGTTATTATCTACGGCACAAAAGGTATAATGATTCTGCCACAGCGCGCTTTTTATGGCGTTTATTGCTCAGCATACCTTTTCTAGCGTTTCTTACTGCAGTGTAGCCTGATGCCACCAAATATGCTTGATATGCACTCAATTTATACTTACACGTATGAAAGCAGTTAGTGATACAGGGTGAATACTGTATGTGGCACCCTTTGTGAAATTTTGGTCATTGTACCATGTGTATTTATTTTAGGTTTATGGGATTTATTTTCCTGTACAGAAAGAACAGCTTCGTCTCATTTCTCTCGAAGGCAAGAGTCATTTCAGCAGCTGAAGCTGATTGTGCAAGCAGCAGTGACGAGTGATTCTGCAGTTAAAGTATACCAATGACATTACAATAATAAAACCTCAATTACACTACCTTGTGGAATGTTCTCAATTTTTAATGTCGAAATATGTACTGCGAGATATAATAGGTTGTAAATGTGAATCCTGAAACTCGCCTACTCTTTCTAGGTATTTGTTATTATTGGATTGGTGTCAATTAACGCCATACCTCTCAGTCGTCTGCCCGACTAGCGCGAATGTTTTTGAAAGTTGTGGGGATTTATTGTATTGAAAACAATGAATCTTAGTATAGTAAGAAAAAACTTGGTCACGTGAGGCACTTCAAAATTTGGCAGAATGCCATCAGAGTTCTGTTTGTCAGGCTTGAAGTTTTTTCTATAATAAAGGCAGATGTGAACATATGGGCTTAATTGTTTTTTGCTTCGGCGTTATGTTCCGTTGAACCTTACGCTACGGGTTACTGCTTGCACTACTGTGATGTGATGCGTGCGTGCGTGCTGCGTGTGTGTGTATATGTGTGTGGGTGTGTGCGTGTGTATGTATGTGTAAGCACTTTCCGCGTTCTATTTTGTCGTTTTTGGCCCAGTCTACCTACACGTATATACACTGGTCTTATGGAGCTCATTCAAGACCACGGCACCTTATTTTATCAGCTGCATGCATGCAGGTATAAGTGCAGTGGGTGACACCATCATCTTCCTTCTTCCCTGTCAGCCGCAGAGAAGGTTCATACATGCTCCTCCATGAGAACAATTGAGGCTTGGGCCAGTTGGTGATGCATATTTGAGGGAATGAAGTGCTGTGAACGGCTCTCCTTAACACACAAGACTAAGCGTCACGTCCTGTGTCTCTGCTTTTGTGGTCCCGTTAATCGCGCTTCATTTGATCAAGTATGCTTATCCATATAACTGCTATGGTTTCAAGAGGGTTTTTAGTGTTACACCACACTCGCATGTGTGTGGCTTCATTCAACACCCATAGTTTAGGGGTGTTCATAAAGACCCATTAAAGTAGGGTGTAACATTTCTTTACACCCTATGGTTTCAATGTGTTTCTAAACACATTATTCTTTAGGGTGTTTCTAGACACCCTAAAAGGGTGTTGCCCATGGGACAAAAAATACACCCTGATGGGTATAAAAATGTTTAGAGTGCGTATTCCGCGTGAAACTCACCTGCTTCAGCATTCTGCGCCCGCAATGACTTTGAGCACGGTGCGAGTAACACTTGAACAAGTTGCTCTAACGCTGAGATTACAATGCTGGGTGCGAGTATAACAAGCGGAAGAGAAAAGGTGTTTTAATACGCACATGCAAGTTGATACTGTACACATACTCAACACGAATCCACGTATGAGCACACGGTACTCATTGCGTCTTGCTGGGCACAACAGTTTCGTCTATTGTCACAAGCAGGAGCACTGCATAACCGTCACTGACATGCAAGGAGTTGGTCGTCGTTTCGCATTGTCATGGTGCCCAACGCAATTTCGCTGAACACTTAAAATGCTTCATCCGCGTCATCCGCCGCCCGACACATAGATATGCGCTTCTTCTATACACTGTGTGTGCCCCGTGGTGGACAAAAGGTTTTGTAAACGTTGATAGGAGTACAGTAACTGCCAGGAGAACACTGCGTAACCAATGAAGCGGCGCAGAACACGGATATAGTCTGTCACGGCACGAGATCTGCGGAGGAACACATGCCGCCGCCAGCCGTGGCCGCTCACTGCTAGATCAGCTACACTACGCAACACGTAACCATAGCAATGCCGCCATTGTGCCCAGTGAATATGGCCAGCATGATGTCATTTCCTCCACATTTTTTCCAGTAGTGTGCCGGCTGGGCTTCCCCTCTCCTATCTTTCCTTCCTCCGTGGAGGGAAGAAAAAACGCTCGACACGCATCCTCATTGTCTACTTTTCTACCAAAGATGGTGCTGTCTGTCCTAGAGTGCCTCAATGCCCGCTTCACCACTCAGAGTGAAGACATCTGCGGATGTGGCCATTATCACTCCCACTGCATACGGGTTTTGTTCTTGCGCGTAATGGCCCCTAGATTAACGCGAATGATTGTAGCTCTGAGGAACTCAACATACAGGCAGTACATGCGTAAGAAAGCCAGCATTTGAGCTCTACAGCTTGGCAAAAACGCTGCAGACCACGTCATGGCGGAGGGAGCTGTACAAAAGGTGGCAGCACCCTGAGCGGGAGCACTCGCATTGAAGAACCCTACCTGTTTGCAGTCGCAGTGCCAACTTGCGTTCTTTTGGTTCTGTCACGGCATGCCTCCCGCTAGTGTGCGCGTACGTTTCCCGGCTGTCGCCGGAGTTGTGAGGGTTAGAGAAGTTGATCACGCTCGCAAATAGGACTACGCGCAGGTGCACCTGTGCGTCTGTTCCTGCAAGTGCCGACTGCGTCGGATCACGAGGTGTCGACAGTGACACTGCAGGCCGTTGGGCACGCCCCCATCGGCCATATAAAGAGGCAAGCCCAGATAGACATCATTTAGAGCGAATCGGGCAGCCAACGTTGGTTGGACTGACTAACCGTGTATTCTACACATCGCAGGTAAAGTCTGATCATTTGTGTAACTTAGCATAAATCCTATGCACTTACGGCTACCGATCCGCCCTGAACTTGCTTTTGTTTTATGACCCTGTCATTTTGTTGTTGCTATTAGTGAACAAAGTGTGAGCCAAAAAAAAATGGATGCCCTGACAGATTTCGCCAATGCCTTAGGTGAAAAACCACCAAGTACTGTAAAGCAAATAGGGAAGGCAATGCAGGAGATGAACACGAAGCTTCTTGACGTTCTCTCTGCTATCAAAACAGATGTGAACACTACTGATTCATTATACAATGCTATCAAGGCAGAATTGACATTCATCAGGGCATCTGTAAGCTTCGCTAGTGACAGCTTTGACGAACTAAAGACTGAAATAAAGTCGCTGCATAAGGAACGGAATGAGGCGCGAAAACAAAGCATCGAGTGTCAGAAGAAAAACATGGAAGTTAAAAAGAATTAAGAGATACAAGAAAACAGTTGATAGAGGTACAGCAATATACGAGATGGAACAACATTGAACTGAAAGGTATTTCCTATGTTGAGAAGGAAAACCTAATGGAGATTGTGGAAAAAATTGCTGACTGTTTGCGTGTTGAGGTCAGCAGCGAAAGATATTGATGTTGTTCACAGAGTGCCGACGAAGGCAAACAATGTTCCAGATATTGTCGTCAAGTTCTTGTCTCGCTTCAAACGTGATCGAATAGTAAAATCAGCAAGAAAGAACAGGCTTAACACGTCAACTCTTGCTTTCAGTACAGACCAACCTGTGTTCGTGAACGAACATTTGTGTCTTGAAAATAAGGTTTTATTAGGTGAGGCTATACAGAGAAAGATGAGAACTGCAGATTAGTCTGGGTTTTCGAAAGAAAAATCCTTGCTAGGAAGTCTGAGAACTCGAAGGTAGTTCACGTTACACGCGAGGATGATCTCGCGAAACTAGTGTAGCTGCTCTTCTTGATCACCTGCCACAAGAATTTTCAGAGAAATGGCTGTCAGGATAGCTCAAGATTAGCTCATAGATAAGTCATACACTAACATATTCGACTGAAATATCCGCAGTATATGGAAAAACCTAAATTTCCATCTTGCTTTTTTATCTAAACGTATAAACCACTTTGATGTGCTAGCAACTACAGAAACATGGTTAAAAAGAGGAGAATGTCAACATTCCCGGATAGAAATCCATAACACATCAGCGAGACTCGTGTTCACGTGGTAGTGGAGTGGCGCTTTTTCTAAAAAAAGGCTGCGCATATACAGTTATATCCTTCCTGAACCACAGCTCTCCCGATCAAGAAGCACTTCTTATCATACCCCTGTCACACGGGCACTTAAAAGTCTTTTGAGTAAGCGGTCTTTTTCCGAAAAGGAGTTCCTGACAGCAGACACACGGCACAGAGCAAACTCCTTTTCAGAAGGGGTCTTTTTCGTAAACGGAGTTCGTCAATCTCTTTTACGGCTCCGAATGAGTAGCCTCGAAACCAGTGGGCGCCAGCAATTTTCGAGTGGTGGGAAAAAAGGAGCGAATGCTTATTTTTCTGTCACTAAAACTCTTTGTAAAAACAAATTTCATATCATGCAGAAGGTGTAATGAACTCTTTTATTGGTTATTTCCTTTTCTACTCTCGTAAGCAGCTACAACCCGTCGGCAGTATCACGTGGTGACGCTCGGTCTCGCGCCACGTCATTTTGCACAAGCGAGGAAAGCGTGGCAGTCGTGTGTTTGCTTGTCAGTCAAGTGGTCAAGCTTGTATACACAGTAAAAAAAATTACACCCAAAAGGGTGTAAAAAGGGTGCTTTTACGAGAAAGCAACCTATGCGACACCCTTTAACACTCATAAATGGTCGATTGAAAAGAAAGCACCCTTTTGTTTGGGTGCTTGCCTCGATAGCACCCTAAAATAGGCTCTAAGGGTGCTTTTGTGCCTGAGAAGGGTGTAGGTGACGATTCATCAGATGGAATATTCAGCATAAGAAGAACACGTAAATATAATATTTGGGCTTTTACGTCTCAAAAACCTCGATATGATTATGAGGGTCGTCGTAATGGTAAGCTCCAGTGATTTTGACCATTTAGTGTTCTTTAATGAGCGCTGATATCGCACAGTGCACAGGCTTCTACCATTTCGCCTCCTTCCTAATTCGTCTGCCACGGCCGGCATCAAACCCACGACCTTCGAATTGGCGGCCGAGCAGCGTAGCTACTGCACGAATATGTGGACCTTGCGTTAAATGACGGCCTAATTGACTTAGAATATGTGAAGGTGCTCTCCGAATACAGCAGAATGCCAGCAGAAGCAAATCGCGTTTCATCTATAATGGCAATAACTGTAATGCATGTTACGAAAGCTTTCCTTAGCGTTGGTTATAAGCTACATGTTTGCTATGGAATATATAGAGGAACATAATGTTCGCCCCAGTATGGGTGTGTGTGCGTGAGCATGCGCATGTGTTCGTGTGTAAGCGCGGTTTTGTGTACACCCGTGCATGTGTGCGTGCGCTGCGCGTGTATGTGCGAGTCCGTGCTTGTGTTAAGCGTACCTGTGCACATGTGTACGCCCATGCAGGCGTGCGTTTACGGTCGCGTGTGCGTGTGGCCGTATGTGTGTATACGTGTATGCGTGTGCACCTGTGAATAAGTATGTGTGTGTATCAGCCCGTGCGCCCTCGAATTTCGTGTGTGTGTGGGGGGGGGGAAGGGGGGCACTGCTTCGTAGTGTTTAAGGTCCCACGCCTGTTCAGACTGGGAGTCTATATGGGAGGTGGCTTAAGGAATGGTGGTGGTCAACGCATTGTACACGGACTATTCAGTACATGGAAAACAGCTGCACATTGTCGTACCTCATTGTTGCTTGCAAACTTGCTGTGGTAGCTGATTAGCTCCGTTGAGGCACTTCTACGCTCGAAAACGTGGGTTATGACAAATTCACGCGGAAACTTGTCACTGCACTTATGCACAAGCATCGTTTATATTAACAACGTTTAACAAGAACATGCCCTGCCTTTGCTACAGGTGCTTAGCTAGCTCATTGGGCAACCATATGGAATTATGTGCTGATCATGTGGTCAGCAAAAAGTCTGTTATAACAACCTCGGCACGTTTCGTGGTGCGTGACAAGTCTTCTAAACATCCGCGACTGTGGATTAATTTGTTCCAGTTTCGACTACGCATTCGGTGTTTGCGGCACCATACGCTGAATCACCATACACGGACAATGCGAAAAAAAAATTCCTCTGAAAAATGTGTACCGATACTCTCCCGCTAATGCCACCGAGTACGAAATAATTATTGTTTCTGGCCATTCCAGGGTGCACTTTGTTTTCCGCAAGTTTTTCTTCACTATTTTTCGCCCACTGCAGTCGCATTCCGTCAAAATACTCAAACAACACAAGGCTGGTAAATAACCTGCGCCGCTGTGCGGAAGGAGAGTTGCCATTTAGAAGGAGTCATTCTTGAAGCGCAATTCGATTGCCTTCCGCGTGGAACCGCCGCCCGCCGTATGCACCACAGCGTTTGCCTTTCGGCGCCGTCTTGGCGGGTTTGCCCCCCCCCCACTCACCCGGGCCAGCCGTCCCCCCCGCCCCCACAACGGCGGTGTAGATAAGCGAATAGTTGCGTCACCGAACACCTGCGTCGACAGCTGCGGTGCCGCCGCCAGCATAGAGAAATAAAAAAAAGGTTCTTTCTCTATGCTGCCAGTGCCTCCTCCTCCTCTCTCTCTACGTTGCTCTCTCTCTGTCTGACCGTCTTTCAAATGCGTTGCGTTGGTCTGGGGTCGTGGTCGCTGTGCGAGTTCTAGCGAACAGGCGCATCTTCAATGGTGGTCACGCATGACACCGTGTTCGAAGTGACGCTCGGATTAAGGAATATTCATGGAGCGGCGGACGCGGACAACGTGGGCCTGTTAACGGTGAGTGTACTGTTTTCGTAGGTAGTAATCATACAGCGGGGTTTTTAGCACAGCGGCCGCGTCAGCAGCACGGGTGAGTGAGCTCTGCACATATCTACCTCTAACTTTAGCAATTTTGGTTCTAGGAGGGTCAGAGTGGTGTCTATTTGTTCGTGAAGATACAAGGAGTTCAACCGCTACAAATACTGCTATTACAAACGAAAATTTTAAATTTTAGGGGCGGAAAACAGTGTGAATCTGTGAAAACAACAACAGTCGGACCACGTGTTTTTTACGATCGCTTGTAGCTTCGTTAATATTTTACCGGGAAACTTCTTACTTATGAAGTTGAAAGTCCTTATTGTACACCTGACGCTGCTGAAGGTTGATCAGACTAGGTTTATTAGTTCCAGAGTTATTAAGCAATAAAAATTAAGCCTAATCACTCAAAAGATTAAATTGGTAATATCACCTTGCAAACGCATTTAAATTTTGTCCGCTTATTATAATAATAAACAGCACCCCATAGGCTACCAGGAGGCCCCATTCCGTACACTCTAGGCCCTTAATTAAGGTGGTAATCAGCAAAAAGCTCATTGGATTAAAACAATTTTTCGAAAGGAGCTACAAACGCCACCGAAAAATAGCTAATATCTTATTTTAGAATACAACAGTCCGGTTTTTTCTGTGTAAAAATATTTTTGATAGCTTAAGGTAACCGGAAGATACAGAGTTAGAAAGAATTGAACGAGAACCGCTAATAAACGTGTGGCGCCCGCGTCTTCCCTCGCCCTCGCTCAGGAGGAGGGTGGCTCACTGCTCAGGAGAAAGGTACGCCCGTCAGATCGAAGTCTTCGACCACGTGTTTTTTTTTCCCTTACGATTGCTTTTAACTTTAGTAATAACCTACCGGGAAACTTCTAACTCATACAGTGCAAAGCCCTAGTTGTAGACCTGTCGCCGCTCAAGTTTCATCAGGACAGGAGTGATAGTACCGAAACTAGAAACAGCACCCCATAGGCTAACCGGAGGCCCGACTCCGTACTCTCTAGGCCCTTAATTAAGGGGGCAATCAGCAGAAATCTCATTTCATTAAAACATTTTTATAAAAATTACCACAAACTTGACTGATGCACCTCTGAAACCTACCTTTAGAACATGACAATCTGCTTCTTCTTGTGAAAAAAGTATTTTGATAGCTTTAGTCAATTAAAAGGTGTGCAGTTAGAAAGAAGTTAAGGAGAGACGCTGATAAACGTGAGGCGCCCGCGTCTTCCCTCGCCCTCGCTCTGAGGAGGAGGGTGGCTCACTGTTGGGGCAAAAGGTACGCCCGTCAAATCAAAGCCTCGGACCACGTTTTTTTTCTTACGATCGCTTTTAACTTTGGTAATAACCTACCGGGAAACTTCTAACTCATACAGGGCAAAGCCCTAGTAGTAGACCTGTCGTCGCTCAGGTTTCATCAGGACAGGTGTAATAGTTCCGGAGCTATATCGTGATCAAAATTAAGCCTAATCATAAAAAAAGATTAATTTGGAAACATCACCTCACAAACGAATTTAAATTTTCTCCGCTTAATACACTAATAAACAGAATTGCTTAATTTTGCGCACTTGCAAATGAACAAGTCTAGAAATGCATCTCTCGTGAGTGATGTGCCGCGTCTACTGACACACACTAACACATTCGGAAAATTCAGCTTAAGACTGTCTGATGACCGTTACTTCTGAATTTAAATAAGGTAGAAGTTCATGGGAGGACCCTTGGAACATGAGCTGGCGCTGGAGCCAAGATTTTGAAAAGCAAACTTATTCAAATGTTAGCTTCAGCAACACACCAAGAACTTTTTGTTGCTTGTACCGTGTCCAACATGTAGAGCGTTTCAGCAGATATGTTTGAAGTCATTTTAAAAACAGAAATGACTAGATTAATTAGGCAACATGTGCAAGACTGTGTTTACTGCTGAGGCAGTCATGTGTTAAAATAACTACAGGTTGTGATTCGATGACCAAATATAAAAATTGGACCAGGGTTTATGGACAAGACAGCTAAAGCAGGGATCCTACCTCTAGGATGAAAGTATGTGCTATCCGAGAAGCACACAACTAATTCTGTACATGCCAAAAACTTATGCATTCTAATGAGGGATGACAGCATATTCACTGAAAATTGAAAATGAAGTGAGAAATACCACAACTATCAAATTCCTATTGTAGACTATTTACTATTTACTGTCATGTAAAAATTAAGCAAGTGTCCATGCTAGGCTGTGCCATGGCTCACTGAAGCACACTGTATGTTTTCGAATAGCTCTCACGAAATAACTTGCAGGCCAACGTCTAGAAAGCAGGCGAATAGGAAGTACAGCGTCAAATTTAGATTAGATTCCATGGACGGAGCTTCTTGTGAGGGTAGAAAGAACGGAAAATTGTTCATTTTTGATGCCCTTATAGAGGCAGCCAGAATTGCACTGATTGCTGAATTGTCACAATTGCTCAAATTGTTAGAAGCGTGATTAAAGCCAGTAAATCTTTTACTTTTTTTGCAGACCTCTTCGCTAGTGCCATGCCCAAGATCATTTGTTCTCATGTGAAAGAGAAAGCAGAGATACCTTCACTGTTTGTACATGGAGAGGTAAGTTTATTGTGCGTTCTGATTAATGCTACATGTTCTGAACGTTGTACTTTGAGAACTGTTTTCCACACTGGCTCACTACCCTATGAGAAATTTGATTCTTAGATGAGTTCAGGCGTTCGTAAGTGCCATTTTCGAGCTGTAGTCTCACACTTCACCTCAATTCGGGAATTTTCTTTATGCTGGATACTATCTTATCCTTATCATACGAAATTATTGGAATGTATGGTTTGTATGATTCGAGTTCAGTGTAATGCCAACTACACGCCATTTCAAAGGATACACACTACAGATTCTTTATATATGGTGCTGCCAAAACAGCACGAACATCATTTTATGAGAAGTAATATTTGCTCTTGTTACAGGACGAGAGGGTGCCGCTGACGTCCTACGTGGTATACCCCAGCCCCAGCCTAGAGCAAGCCTAGTTCCTGAACCTCCACGTGGATGACCGAAATATCTTCCGTGTCAGTAATGACGAAGAAGGAGTGACAGCACTGATCAGTTGATTTTTTTATTTTCAACATTGTCTACGGCCGCAAGGGGTTTAACAACCACCGTGATAGAGCGGCTTTTTCTCGGCGTGATTCGCCGTTTATCAAAGAAGTTGTTCAGGCAGTACGACACTGAAAATTTTAGTGTCACAATGCCTGAACAACTTTTTCTAGTGTGGTCATGGTAGATGAACAAATATTGTTATTTGTGTAAGCTTATTTGCTTAAATATAGCTGGACCATTCCATGCCAAATGTCTCAGCCACTTTGGCGACCATCTGAAATGTATTTGAAAAAAAATTGTGCTGACTTACTACGTTGAAAACAGTGAACAGCTGGAATATTTCAGTGAGAAAAAAAGTTTTGTTCATGTGGCTGGCTTATAACTTGCTGGCATAATGCCGTCTGTGTGCTGTTGGTAGAAAATTTCGTTTTAAAGCTACCGATTATTTTTTCTAAAGCCAATTCGGTCTACCTGTTAAGTAAATGTGCTTCTGTAAGATATTTGAAGCTCAATAATATTAGTGCAATTTTTTCGCCACATTTGCTTCCAAGAATAAAGCCAAAATGTGTTTTGTTTGCATTTTTTATTGCAATATTGCACTTTGTATGAATATCTGAGCAGTGAATACTTACTCAACAGAAAGTATATTTTGAGGAAAAAATATCTTTAGACCCCTCAAGCTGCTGAAATATATGAGAAAATATCACGAATTTCACAAAATCGTGATTTTTGTCCGTAATGAGATGCAATTTCCTTAATGTTGTGATACAATGAAAACTCATCATTAAGGTAAACTGTAAGAAAATGAAATTCTTTCTATAATAAAAATCTTATCGCAAAATGGACAGGAAAGAGCGCTGTCAACTGAATTTTATTGAAGGTGCTACGAGCGTTTTTATACTGAGCACAAGAACAGGGCTCATCTGCAACAGCACATATGTGACCATGACAAAATAATTTTAACCGAGAAAAGAATACTCTTTTTCGGAAAAGATAAGTGAAGGTGTACTGATGCATTGATCATTGGCCTCCCTGATAAAAAGTTCTAAAATCTCTCATTCTTTCTGCTTGCTTTTTTTCAAAAACCGTGTTTTATGAAACCTAGGACTGCACTTACATTCTTTACGGTGTCCGGCCATGAGACTACTATAGCCATTCTTAACATTTAAAGCATGCTGTCTTGCTCGAGCATTGAAGCATTCCCCAGTTCGTCCTATGTTTACTTTTCCACATGTTAGCGGTATCTCATACACATTAGATTGGCATTCAGTAAACCTATTTTAGTGACGATTGGTGCAAGTTTGACTATTCCTGTTGCTGTAAGTACATGCACTTTTGAAATCTTGCAAGGGCTGGAAAACAACAATGCCATATCTGCTGGCACTTTTCCTAAAGTTGTGAGACACCTTATGTATGTAGTACCATGTAACATGCAAAGGTCATTGGTCATTTTGTTTTTCTTTTGGTCCTGTTTCCTTTAACTTTACTTTCTGCAGGAGGGTTTCGCAAACGAGTGTGATGATGCTGTTGGGGTATTGGCTGGTGTTATCAGCCCAGGAGGGCTAAGAATGTTCTGCCATTTGATAGTGGGCATTCAAAATTAGTAAAAAGAGTAATTGATACCACATGTATTCAGGCCAACCTTCAGAATTCATGTTAACACAACGGTGAGGTGAGGCTTAAAAACCAGATTAAAAGACTAAAAGATGCTGGATATACCAACAGAATCATCACACCCGCTTGAGAAACCCTCCTGCAGAAAGTAAAGTTAAAGAAGACAGGACCAACAAAAAAACAATGACCAAAACCTTTGCATGTTATACCACATCACATGTCTCCCAATTAAAAAAATAGCCAGCAGATATGATATTAACGTGTTGTTTTCCACCCCTTGCAAGCTTTCAAAAACGTGTGTACTAAACAGCAAAATGAATAGTCAATCTTGCACCATTTGTCACGTGAATAGGTTTACTTAATGCCAATTTAACGTTTGTAGAAGTATTTTTTTCAGGTAAACCAATGATCAGTGCATCACTACACGTTCACTTATCCTTTCCAAGAGGGAGTATTCTTTTCTCAGTTAAGATTATTTTGTAGTGGTAACACGTGTCGTCGCGCATGAGCACGGTTCTTATACTTTGTATAAAAGCGCTCGTAGCACATTCATTAAATTCTGTTGACAATCGGTGCTATTTCCTGTCCTTTCTGTCTCTTCCTGAAGCTGTCGCACTGTGACTAGCACACAACCACGATGAACCAACTCGCCCAAATTAAACTCTTGTTACGTAACACGTAGACCGAGTTTAGTATAGAAAGAAGGAGCGATGCTTTTAAAAAAAATTTTCACATACAACACCTAGACGGCATTCCAGGAAGTTCAGAAGGCAGCCACATGACCAAACATTTTTCCTCTCCTAAATATTCCAGAAGTTCACTATTTTCAATGCAGCACGAAATTTTTTTAATACATTTGAGATGGTTACCAAAATGGCTGGGACACTTGGCATAAAATGACCCAGCTGTGTCATTAGCCGTTATTATGCATTACCCCTCTTGTTTTTTGTGTGTCCTGACTCAGTTTTGTGTTCGTTTCTAGCTTATTCTGTTTCTGATCATTGTATTGGTTTATAAAGTATTCGCTAAAGTTATATGTGCGAAAACCCATATATGTTTGCATGTACATTATTTCTCATAACCAAATGGTATACATCCAGGAATACGAAGCTTAAACCACTGCGATTGTATACATTTGAAAACACTATCCATATATATTTTTGTGTGCATCACTTCTTGGAAACGATTCTGTACATGAATGCGTATATAGTGAAATCGTGGTGATTGTATATATTTGAAGGAATTATAAGTATATATCTGCCTGTATTTCATTCCTATTAACTGATTGTATTCATGAAGGAGTAGTAAACTGAAACCACTGGGATTGTAGGTACTTGAAAGAATTACAGGGATATATTAGCGTGTATTTCATTTGTAGTCTCTATGTACTTGAAGCAGTATACTAAACTGAACCAGTGTAATTGTATGTTTCAAAGAATTGTCAATAAAGTGAAACTGATAAAATATAATAAACATTTGAGGTATTGTGTGTGCAGCGTACGTATACGTCAACATGTTACACATCTGGTGAAAAAGTTGTGTGGTAGAAGAAAAGTTTATAAGTTTTAATTGCATATTAAATGAATGCAATATGCAAGGGCAGCAAGGCTTAGTTTTCTGTAACGTGCATTATGCATATACTGTGAAGTATATATAGATCCAGCAGAAGTTCATACACGACTGTACGTGTTGATATTTTGTCCACACGCAATGAGTGGAGCTCGACAGGTGGCGCACCATTGATAATCAGGACTACTTTCTTCAAGTAGTGTGTAATCAGTACATGCTGATATCTATTAGTGCAGTCTAAAAGAATACTGGCACCCCTGCAATGGGCACTCAACACCCTTGTGCACCCTTCTCGCACCCTCCTCAGAGGGTGCTAAAAAAGTGATGGACATCGAAGGCACCCTTCCTTAGGGGTGTTTTTGTAACACCCTACAGTTTTTTTACATGTACACCCTATTCTAAGGGTGCATGGAAAAGCACCCTTTTTGGAAGGTGCTGAATTAACACCCTTAGGGTGTCGTCCATGGGACAAACTCATTTACACCCTTCAGGGTGTAAAAATTTTTACTGTGTAGGGCAATGCCGACTCGCTTCTCAGGAGTGATGGTTTCACGCATGCTGGCGCTCTGTCTTTCGAGCTCACTGCGCAAGCTCTCCAAAATGAAATGAAAGGTGGATGGGTACACTCGAAAAGATTGCTTGAAGTTTTGCTGACCGAGGTGAGGTACAGCTCCCTTGAACCACCTCTCGTTTCGTCTGAAGGCCCAGATCGATCGATTGCAGGCCTTCTCCGAAAGCTCCAGTGCGCACAGCAAGGAATTGCTGTACAGCAGTTGCTGCTTGATCCTCTCCTTGGCGGCTTTTGCAGCGTCTGCCTCGCTTTTCAGAGCGAGAAGGCAGGCCGTGAGGCTTGCGATCCTCGCTTTTTCTTCCGTACGGTCCCCCATAACGTGTCGAGAGCAGTCGAGAGCAGTGAAAAAGAAATACGGTAAATAAAAGCCCAGTGGTGCCAGACAGACTTGTGAACGTCGTTAGTTAAGGGAATGCTTCCTCAACTAGTGCAACAAACTTTCACATTGGTGTTTCTTCATCTCTTATTCTTAAATTTATTTGAAGAAACGAGCAGTGCAACAAGTCTTTGATTTGTACATTGTGATACATCGTTTAATTTTTATTGCTTCTCTTTTAACTGTTGGCGCCACGCTTTCGCTAGCGTTTTCGAACGAAAACACTAAAAGGAGATCGTTGCTGCCGTGTCTATGCGCCGCAACACCTCTTTGTTAAAAGTCTTTCAACTTCGTAAAAGACCACTTAATTAAAAGACGTTTTGCGCGCCCGTGTGACAAGGGTATCAGACTCCACTGTTTTGGCAGAATTGGCGTGGTTTACCGTCCACCAATTCCAATGCAGCGCATTTTCTCGATATAATGAAAGAAATTCTTTTCTGTCTTCCTACTAAGTACCAGAACCGAGCAGTCATCGTTGGGTATATGAACATCGACACCGCAAACACTATTTAAACTCATTACGTACAATTGGTTAGTTCATTCAATTTTCGTAATCTCATACATACCCCTACGAGAGTAACCAGTATGTTGACAACAACGATTGATCACATCTTAACTAACATAACATCAAAAGTGAATGCTTGTGTTTATAATGAACCGATAGCAGATCACCTTTCTACCTTTGTTTCCATAAGAAAAACTCCAAAGAAGAATGCACAATTTTTCAGCAATATAAGCAATATCAATTACAACTTATTACGGAATCACATTCTCTCCATCGAAATGAAACGTTGTATGACGATGACGCGAACGTTGAATTAGAGAACATAACAAAATCCCTTCGCCATGCCATTGAATGCAGTCATTCAAACTTGTCCGCACGCTCATATAACACCCCACTAACTCCTTGGATGACAACAGAGATCCTTGCATTGCTGAAGAAGAAAGACTTCTGGTACCACAAGTGGCAACAGCACAAAGAAAATAAATAATATTTAAGTCAATTCAAACTGTTAAGAAACCAATCATTGAATCTAATGAGGCAACAAAAAAGAAGGTCTATTCTCCACTCATTTTCCAAACACAAGGCCATTCAAAGAAAACGTGGCAAATTGTAAAAAATGTCGGTAAATAACCAACACAGCGTGTATCACCAGATATAGTCGATGCGCGTATACTTGATAAATTTCATGTATGCTTTACTAAAATCAGCTCTACCTTAGGCGAGAAATTCCCTCTTAGAGAAATGAGATGTTTTTCAACCTCCTTAACAAACAAATTTGCTCTTCACTACATCAGTGAGGATGAAATTCATGACACTATTGCTAATGTAAGCTCTAACAAAGCCAGTGGAATAGATGGTATTACTGCTCGCTTAGTGAAAGATAACATTGACAATTTGAGCCATCTTGCGCCACGTATTTAACCATGGCTTGCATATGTCGACGTACCCATCTTGTTTAAAAAACGCCAAAGTTGTGCCGGTATAAAAAAAGGGCGATCGCTCTGATCCTTCAAGCTATCGGCCCATATCTGTGTTAAGCAATATAAACACCGTATTCGAAAAGATTCTTGGAAAACGAATGCGCCTATTCTTAGAAAAAAATATAATTCTTTTTGCCCGGAGCAGCATGGATTTAAATCACACCATTCCACATCAACAGTAATGCTATCGTTATCACAGAAGATTAAAAAAGCACTGCACAACAACCTTGCTGTGGCAGTGGTCTTCATTGATTTAAAAAAGGCATTTGATACCGTCGACCATAATATTGTCCTCATGAAATAAAACACTATAAATTCCGCGGCAAAGTTTTAGCCTATTTTCTAACTACATTGATGACGTCATCGAATGGCCAACATGCAAGATCTTACGTCGTCATTATTAAACATAAAGACAGGGGTACCTCCAGGGTCGGTCCTGGGGCCACTGTTATTCTCTCTATACGTAAATGATTTGCCATGCATACTCAAATCGGCCGAGTTGCTAATGTACGCTGATGACACAGCTTTATTAGTTACCGCCGATAACATAGCCGATCTAGAATGTAGAGCTAATGAAGAACGAGAAAATATTTTTAAGAAGTTTGCACTGAACAAATTAACACTCAATGCAAAGAAAACCAAATACACCATTTTTCACTCCCGTTACCGAAATGTAAACTGCGAGTCATTTCGACTTACAATGAACAACTGCCAACTTGAGCATGTAAAAGAATTTAAATATCTCGGTGTAGTGTTCGACAGCCAATCACACTGAAAAAAAAACAAATTATTTCTGTTTGTACTAAGCTAGCATCTGGCTGCAGTAATCTACCGGCTGCTAGAAATTATTTTAGCAGAAATATTTTCAGATTTCCTTTATTTTTCGTTGGTTCATAGTCATCTATCATACTGCTTAGACTCATGGGGATGGACCTACAAAACTTACCTTGATCTTACTCGAATATTACAAGAACATGCACTTAATAGATTAATCGGCATATAATGAACCCACTGCGTCTTTGTTTCACAAGTTGGATATTCTACCTTTTGATTACTTACGGCAGCATAAAACCGCAGACACCATCAATAATGTTGTTGCACACAGTGTACCTTTCGGTGTAACTTTTTCATCCTCGTCACGCGTCACTAGATGCATGACATTGCGAAATTTTAATCTTCCACCTACTAAAAACGTGTATGGTGAACGCTTACTAAAGTTCGTAGGAGCTAAAGTGTGGAATAACATACCACTTCAGATTGAAGATTCTGGGGCTTTCTCGAGCGCACTCAAAAAATATTTGCTACATGTAGATCAATGGTAATTACCATGTACTTAGCCTTACACATACTTTGATGTTTTGTCTGTACTTGATTATTTCATTTTTCATGAACAAAGTGTGACAATGTGTTCTTTATACAGTTCTGTACGTTCTTTCAAGCATTTGAGTCACCTTAAATCAAAATGATATCTTCTTGTATTTTTGTTCGTTTTTTGAAAAATCAACGTTTTTGATGTTTTTATTATTTGATACAAATTGTATTCTGCTTGTATACTTTCTCTCGTTAGACCCCCCTACCAGCCTATGGCTATGGGTCTAACCAGTGTTGTGCGTTTCTTGAACTGTAGTCATAACAACGTCAATGAAAAAAGAAGCCCAACGCAAGTGTCGGCACTGGAAGACCAGCGACCCCGACGAGGTGCGAGTCAAGAACATCGATCGCGTTCGAGAATACAGACGGTGCGTGGGTGACACCAACGATACGCCAGTCAAAGAAGCCGAACGCAAGCGTCATCAATGCGCCCCACCTCTCATGTCTTTGCGTTTCAAACAGACGTTTACTCGAGTAAACGCGACACCGAGTTTCACTTCAAACCATTCTTTAGGTAGCCGCGTCAACGCCCGTTTCAACTGGTTTAAAGCCGTGCGCACCGCTGCAGCTGTGCAGCCCATCAGAGTTCCCTTCGGGGAGATGGTCCGTTCCGTCACTCCCGCGACGTAGGCGGCGCCATGTAGCCGAGCTCCGAAGCTGCCACATGGTGATAAACTGGGACGCAGTTCGGTCTCTGAGTAGTGATGAACCAATAAACGCGTGTTCACGCTCTGCGACGCTTACGTGCACGCTCGCGTCACATCGTCTCGTCCACCATTGCGACCTACCGCTGCACGGCGTATAGTCGCTGGAATTATCGTATAGCTCTCATTGTTTACTATGCCCGTATGACCAAATAGCGTGAAATGACAATTTTTTCAAATAAAAATTTTTTTTAACCAAGGAAAAATTAAGAAGCATCGCTGGGTGACGACGGTCATTCCACGAAGAGTGCGTTATCTTGATTTCGCGATCATGCTAACAGCGACGCAAGCTATATACCACAAATATCTTTCTCCGTAGCCCAAATAAAATTAACAGAGAAATATCTCACTATATACTCCCTAATTCTGGTTTATTGAAGCATTTTTATATATTCTCAAAAAATGCTACGTTTTTGAACGTAACCCGTTTTCAGGGCGGGATGTCTGCTTCAGTGAAGGTCATAGGTTGATTGATTGATATGTGGGGTTCAACATCCCAAAACCACTATATGATTATGAGAGACGCCGTAGTGGAGGGCTCCGGAACTTTAGACCACCTGGCGTTCTTTAACGTGCACCCAAACCTGACCACAAGGGCCTACAACATTTCCGCCTCCATCGGAAATGCAGCCGCCGCAGCCGGGATTTGAACCCGCGACCTGCGGGTCAGCAGCCGAGTACCTTAGCCACTAGACCACCGCGGCGGGGCGTACGTCATAGGTTGTTCATATTTACAGCACTGGTGGACCTTTATGCGAATAATTATCACCTGCATTTTCCTTTGTGTAGTAATGTTATGCATTAAATTTATTTCTCGAAACAAAAAAGAAAAGTGAACTATTTGTCAAAAATTAACTATCATCAACAAACGGTTTTGTTTAGTGACATTTTAGTCGCTTGCGACATCATTGCAGCATTTGTAGACGTGCACATTTTCATGTTTATGCATTCAGCTTTTTTTCACTGAACAAGCAAATAAAAGACAATAAGCTTCACAAAACGGCGCTTAAGTTAAGATTACATTCTACATTTCTTATGAACTGAGAATCTACAAACGGTGACAGTGCTGAAGAGCACTGCAATGCAAACTCGGGATTACAGTCCTCTATGCCTCACCCGCCTTGGCCGCTGTACAGTATAGAATGCTGGAATATAAATTGCGTAGGGTACATGATACACTCTTCTTTGCGTATGGCAGACTAACCAAGTCTCCAATTGCACAGGAAAGAGCTGCATGCATCAGCTGCATGCATGCAGGTATAAGTGCAGTGGGTGACACCAGTATCTTCCTTCTTCCCTGGCAACCGCAGATAAGGTTCATATATGCTTCTCCCTGAGAACAACTGAAGCTTGGGCCAGTTGGTGATGCATATTTGATAGAATGAAGCGAGGATTATGAATGGCTCTTCTTAACACACAAGTCTAAGCGTCACCTCCTGTGTCTCTGCTTTTGTTGTTAATTGCGCTTTGTTTGAACAAGTATGCTTATCCATATAACGGCCATCCTTTTAAGAGGGTTTTTAGTCTTACACACCACTCGCATTGGTGTAGCTTCATCCAACACCCGTAGTTTAGGGGTGTTCTTAAAGACCCATTAAAGTAGAGTGTAACGTTTCTTTACACCCTATGGTTTCAGGGTGTTTCTAAACACATTATCGTTTAGGGTGTTCCTAGACACCCATAAAAGGTGTTTCGCATGGGACAAACAAATACACCCTTATGGGTGTAAAAATGTTTACAGTGCGTATTCTGCGTGAAACTCACCTGCGTCAGCATTCTGCGCCCGCAGTGACTTTGAGCACAGTGCAAGTGACACTTGAACGCGGGTGCTCTAACGCTGAGATTACAATGCTGGGTGCGAGTATAACAAGCCGAACGGAACAGGTGTTTTAATACGCATATGCAAGTTCATACACAGTAAAAAAAATTAAACCTACAAGGGTGCGAAAAGGGTGCTTTTACGTAAAAGCACCCTTTGCAACACTCTTTAACACCCACAAATTATCGATTGAAAAAAAGCACCCCTTTGTTTGATTGCTCGCCTTGATGGCACCCTAAATTACGATCTAAGGGTGCTTTTGTGCCTGAGGAGGGTGTAGGTGAAGACTCATTAGATGGAATACGCAACAAAAGAACACATAGTTACTATATTTGGAATTTTATGTCTCAAAAACCTCGTATGATTATGAGGATCGTCGTAGCGCAAAGCTACAGAGATTTTGACCATTTGGTGTTCTTAATTGAGCGCTGATATCGCACAATGCACAGGCTTCTACCTTTTCGCCTCCGTCTTAACTCGACTGTCACGGCCGGCATCGAGCCCGCGACCTTCGGATTGGCGGCCGAGCAGTGTAGCTACTGCACGAATATGTGGACCTTGCGTTAAAAGACGGCCTAATTGACTTCGAATGTGTGAAGGTGCTTTCTGAATAAAGCAGAATGCCAGCAGGATCAAATCGCGTTTTATCTATTAACTGCAATCCATGTTAAAAAAGCTTCCTTTAGCGTTGGTTATAAGCTACATGTTTGATATGGATTATATAGAGGAATATAATGTTCGCCCGCCGAGTATGGGTGTGTGTGCGTGAGCCTGCGCATGTGTTCGTGCGTAAGCGCGATTGTGTGTACACCCGTGCATGTGTGCGTGCGCGCGTTTGTGCGAGTCCGTGCTTGTGTTAGGCGTGCCTGTGCACATGTGTACGCCCATGCAAGCGTAAGGTTAAGGTCGCGTGTGTGTGTGGCCGTATGTGTGGATACGTGTATTTGTGTGCGCCTGTGAATAATTATGCGAGTGTATCAGCCCGAGCGCCCTCGAATTTCGTGTGTGTATGTGTGTGTACGGGGGGGGGCACTGCTTCTTAGTGTTTAAGGTCCCACAGCTGTTCAGACTGGGAGTCTATATGGGAGGTGGCTTAAGGAATGTCAGATGTCAAAGCACTGTACACGGACTATTCAGTACATGGAAAACAGTTGCACATTCTCGTACCTCATCGTTGCTTACGAACTTGCTGTGGTAGCTGATTAGGTACGCTGAGGCGCTTCTACTTTCGAAAGCGTGGCTTTTGACCGATTCCCACGGAAAGCTATCACTGCACTTATGCACAACCAAGGTTTATAATAATATTTAAAATGAACGTGCCCTGCCTTTGCTACAGGTGTTTAGCTAGCTCAATGGGCAACCATATGGAATTATGTGCTGATCATGTGGTCAGCAAAAAGTTTGTTATATCAACGTCGGCATGTTTCGTGGTGCGTGACAAGCCTTCTAAAAATCCGCGACTGTGGAATTATTTGTTTCAGCTTCGAATACGCATTCAGTGTTTGCGGCACCATACGCGGAATTGCCAGACACGGACAATCCGAAAAGAAATTCCTGTTAAAAAATGTGTAGCGATGCTCTCCCGCTAATGCCACCGAGGACGGAATAATTATTGTTTCTAGCCATTCCAGCGTGCACTTCGTTTTCCGCAAGTTTTGCTTCACCATTTTTCGCCCACTGAAGTCGCATTCCGTGAAAATAATCAAAGAACCAGAGGCTGGTAAATAACCTCTGCCGCTGTGCGGCTGAGTGGAAGGAGAGTTGACATTTACAAGGAGTCATTCTTGAAGCGCAATTCGATTGCCTTCCGTGGCGAACCGCCGCCCACCCTGTGCGCCATAGCGTTTGCCTTTCGGCGCCGTCTCGGCGGGTTTCCCGCTCACCCCGCTCACCCGGGCCAGCCTCGCCCCCTCAACGGCGGCGTAGATAAGCGAATAGTTGCGTCACAGAACACGTGCGTCGACAGCTGCGTCGCCGCCACCAGTGCCTCCTCCTTCTCTTTCTCAACGTTGCTCTCTCTGTCTCATCCATTTTTCAAATGCGTTGCGTTGGTCTGGGGTCTTGATGGCTGTGTGAGTTCTAGCGAAAAGGCGCATCTTCAATGATGCTCACGCATGACACCGTGTTCGAAGTGACGCTCGGATTAAGGAATATCCACGGAGCGGCGGACACAGACAAGGTGAGCCTGTTAACGGTGAGTGTACTGTTTTCATTGGTAGTAATCATACAGCGCTAGCTGGGCGCCTGCAGCAGCTCTGCCAAAGTAGGCTGCCAGCCATTTACAACAGCATGCGTTCGCGGGTCTTTTGCAGATGCCCGAATAAACGTGACTTAACGAGTTCACACTGCTATGCGCGATGTTGTGTAAGTGCCTGCATCACTCATACAGTGAGTGATGTTATCACTTAACAAGGGCGCGATTAGTTGCTGATCGCACATTGTCTCTACACTGCTCAAAGTGAGTGATATTGTTTTAAGATGCGCTTTAGGCTACATCGTAATAACATTTCTATTAAAACTTTTTACTAAGCGTAAAAAAGAAAGAAAATTTTATGTACAGAGGCGCACTGTACGAAATGGCTTTTTTTTTGCTTAAAGACGGTATAGTATGAGGTGCAGATATGCCGCGATGCTCCCAGCACGTGCGCGTCGGTCCTTTAAACGATTTAGGACACGTGTCACCAGCAACAGGGAAAGATGTAGTAGACTTCCAAAGGCGTGTTTTTGTGGCCATCGCCGTGCGTTATTTTTCTCGTTTCTGTTTGCTGTTTTCGTGCTTTGCTTTCATCTGCGATAACGTTTGGCGTTATAACCAAATCGAGAGAGTATACGTGACTGTGGGAGCTATGTGCGGTGGCTTTAGCATAAGCCATGGTGTCACAAGTCCCGTTAATTAGGGAGGCGATCGCCGGGCTAATTCCAAGAGCCAAAGTTTCGGCCCCCCGAACCGCACCACGAAAGCGTGCACAATTTAGAAGTGGTCCTTTTTGGCGCGCCAGCGGACGCCGGCTGTGGCCCAAAGAACAAGTCAGGGCCGAGAGTTGATAAACAAACAAAATTATATTCTCAATAATAGCAGATCGAAAACAATACACAAGAATGCACACTCCACAATAGATGCATACAATATGTTACCAATCAAACAACGTATTTCACAGTACAATCAGCCACGCTCTAAACAACGGACACAGACAACAATACACACTACAATGCAGTCGCATGCATTGAACAACCAAGACACTTAAAGACTAAAGAGATAGAAAACCTATTCAGTCCAAAGTCCTTGGAACAAAAGTCTGAATGATACTCTTCCGAGAATCACTCACTCAAAGTCCAGTGTTGTTGCTGTTCCGCTGCCCCCTGAAGTTTCTCTTCCAGGAAACCTCGCGTCTTCAATTGGCCACTCTCCAAGCTTCAAACTTCTTCGCCGGAAACACGTCGGCTTCCCACACGCAGCTGTTGCCACGCTTCTTCGCTCGATAGCGGTAAACTCACGCTCTTGTCTGTAGCTCGAGCCTTCACCCATCAGGTGGAAATTCTCTTCTTCTCCTGCTTTGTCGCTACGGACAAAACCTTCGCCGACTACACGGCGGAATCCCTACGCGCTCTGGCGCTAACTTCCATCTTACCTAATCTATCGTCTCGGCTGCTCGGTTAAATACCTTCCGTGCGACATTCCAGAAAGTTCTCGTCATTTCATCGGCGCGATACGCAGCGAAGGCTGGGGAGAGGCGCGAGACTGTACGGGGGCCGTCCCCGACAGATGACTCAACCCGGCATACACGCCCCTTTCCTTCTGGAAATTTCTAGGACTTGCTCAGCCGCCGATGTGGGGTGAGGAGGTTCGTCGGCGAAGCCACGCTTCTGAGGGGAGAGCGCGCGCCCCGGGAGCCTTGGATGTTTGTTTTCATTTTTTTTTGACCTCACGACATCTCTCCCGCGCGCTATCGCTAGTATTTGGCGGCGCGCCCAATTTTAGCACTCGTTCTGTGACACTGCCCCCCACTTTAAGAATATTATCTCATAATATTCAAAACCACACAAACGAGCGCGAACAGTCGCCACACACTCAAAGACTGTAACATAGTCCGTTGCTCATGACACGTCACATTCACAATATATCACTCAATACAATTGGACATTACAATTCAATCTCACACACATGAAATATAACCGCAGGTACATGAGTACAACGCTTCATCACACGTTTCAAACAATACAAACTTACAAAGTTCTGTCTTTACAACAATTATACAACACTATACATCACATCACAGCACAAACACTTCGACACTTGTGACACAGGAAAACACAACATTAACACAACATATGGCACTCAGCACTGCCAAACAGATTCTGATTCGACCTCAGCACTTATCCTGTGTACTTTGAGCGTCGCTTGCGCCCTTTCTCGAGGTGCTCGCTCGATCTCTTCTTGTGTTTCCACGTTCTTTTTCAGCGAGCCCTTTCCAACGACGGCATCTGAGGCGGCGTCTCAGCCATCGTTGTCACTTCCGACACCATTAATGGGTCATAACGTTCAACGGGTCCGGTCTGTTTATTTACCAGCTTGTTCATGTCACGGCATTGGGCCTGGCTGGCCGACTCCGTCACCTTTACACTGTCGGTCGGTTGGGGTCTTGCCGAGGTACGTCCAGCTGCCCAGCACGTGAACTCCTTCAACACGATCATCTTCTCATTCGCCGTCTCTTGCGCCGTGGCTTCACCTTGGGCTCTAGTGAGATCCATCACGGAATGCTCCTCCACTGTATCTCGCGGTCGCTGGGTTGGCGAGGGCTCCATCTTAGGGTCTTCTCCCAAACATTCCGGATCATTCGGTCCTCGCGCCCCGTCGATGTTTCCGATGACAAGGTCGTAAAGGGGGGTCGTCATACATAGAGCGGTAACCTTCCCGCTGAAGTACGGGGTTTCCACCTCAATCTCTGCTTCGGGAAGCATCCGAACCGTACGGTCAATTAGGCAAACCGGTTTCGTTCTGCCTGTCAACTCACTTTCCCGTACCAAATTTCTCCGCACGATAACCGTGGAGCTACCGGTGTTTCTTAGAACCGTAATTTTCTTTCCCGCAACCTTTCCAGGCAGCGTTGGCATTCCCTTCGTGCCACCGGTTGGCTGTTTTGTCATTACAGCACCCACAATAGGAATTTTCTCCCCATGTTTCAATTCTACGAATCCGTCGGTGACGGCATTACCATCGGATTTCGGTGCTGCCAGCACACAGGGTACCTGGGGAGTTTGACTCGTTCCGTTTCGACATGCGTCTGCTTTGTGCCCAGTCTGACCACACTTAAAACATTTTACTACCGTAGGGCTCGTAAAGTTAGTACGACAGTTGCTCGCACGATGACCCACTCGGTTACACAGGAAACATCGCGGAACACTCTCTGGTGCACGCTTCTTTTGTTCGGGTGCCGAATTTTTCGAGTCTTCGGCACACTCCTTCTTGACCTTGGTTAAATTAGTTCCACCTTGCGCTTCCAGGAATTGATCAGCCAATTTGAGCATGCCTTCAAGTGACTCACCTTCCTCTCTTTCAAGTACAGTGACAGGCTTGGGTGGCTACTAATAAGAAATTGTTCTCTAATCAGGAGCTCTCTAAGCTCATCGTAGTCCTGCGCTGTCCCTGAAAGTTCAATCCATCTGTCGAAATAATGGCTAAGTCGGGCGGCGTACTGCGTAGCCGTCTCACCATCAGCTGGCTTTCCTGTCCGAAATCTGTCCCGGAAACCTTCCACAGTAAATCTAAATCGCATCAGCAAAGCAGCTTTCACCTTGGCATAGTTGGCTGCATCGGTCGGCGTCAGCCTACCGTACACACTGAGCGCTTCACCACTCAAGCAAGTACTCAAAGCAGTTGCCCATTGATGTTCCGGCCAATTCTGGCTCCTCGCAATCGTCTCAAACCGGTGAAGGTACGCGTCAAGGTCGTCCTTCCTTTCATCAAACGCTACAAGCAGCTTGCTTGGGTTCAAGGGGAAACCATGATCTTCCCGTTCGCTGCTTTCAACTCTAGCTTGAACGGGAGTTTCACTTCGCTGTTGCAAACGGAGGCGCTCGAGTTCCATTTCGTGCTGCCGCTGCCGTTCCCTTTCAGCCATCTCCGCTTCTCTTTCTTCTTTCGCCATCTGAGCTGCCAGTCTTTCTCTCTCCATCTCCAACTTCAATTGTTGCTCTTTTTCTTCCTTCAGCTGTCGCTCCTTTGCCTCTCTTTCTTCTCTCGCTCTTTCGGCTGCCAACTTTTCTCTCTCCAGCTCCAACTTCAATTGCTGCTCTCTTTCTTCCTTCAGCTGTCGCTCCTTTGCCTCTTTTTCTTCTTTCAGCTGTCGCTCCTTTCCTTCTCTATCTTCTCTCGCCCTTTCAGCTGCCAACCTCTCTCGTTCCAACTCAGCTGATTTTCTTCCTTGGCTCTCTCAGCTGCCAACCTCTCTAGTTCCAACTCAGCTGCTTTTTCTTCCTTGGCTCTCTCAGCTGCCAACCTTTCTCTCTCCAACTCAGCTTCTTTTTCCGCTTTGGCTCTTTCGACCGCCAGCCTTTCCTTTTCCAGCTCAGCTGCCTTTTCCTCTTTGACCCTCTCTTTTTCTTTTTTTTCCTTCTGGGTGACCCACTTCCGTAGATCGGCGCCAGACAGACCCATCTTCTCACCAAGAGCAACTAACTTTTCAAGATCCATGGTGTCTCGCAAATAAAGTCTTGCCGCGTGTAAAAAGTATCTGCCTAAATCAGTCTATCGGAACACTCCCCTGCACTCGTTAACGAGAACACTGAACAACACACAATTTCGTTCCGATAGCACTATCAACCTCGAGGCTCTTGCTTACGACTTTGGACACACTGTGCACCAAAAAGTCCTGTCGCGGACGCCAGATTAATTGTAACAAGTCCCGTTAATTAGGGAGGCGATCGCCGGGCTAATTCCAAGGGCCGAAGTTTCGCCCCCCCCCCCGAACCGCACCACAAAAGCGTGGACAATTTAGAAGTGGTCCTTTTTGGTGCGCCAGCGGACGCCGGCTGTGGCCCAAAGAACAAGTCAGGGCCGAGAGTTGATAAACAAACAAAATTATATTCTCAATAATGGCAGATCGAAAACAATACACAAGAATGCACACTCCACAATAGTTGCATACAATATGTTACCAATCAAACAACGTATTTCACAGTACAATCAGCCACGCTCTAAACAACGGACACAGACAACAATACACACTACAATGCAGTCGCATGCATTGAACAACCAAGACACTTAAAGACTAAAGAGATAGAAAACCTATTCAGTCCAAAGTCCTTGGAACAAAAGTCTGAATGATACTCTTCCGAGAATCACTCACTCAAAGTCCAGCGTTGTTGCTGTTCCGCTGCCCCCTGAAGTTTCTCTTCCAGGAAACCTCGCGTCTTCAATTGGCCACTCTCCAAGCTTCAAACTTCTTCGCCGGAAACACGTCGGCTTCCCACACGCAGCTGTTGCCACGCGTCTTCGCTCGATAGCGGTAAACTCACGCCCTTGCCTGTAGCTCGAGCCTTCACCCCTCAGGTGGAAATCCTCTTCTTCTCCTGCTTTGTCGCTACGGACAAAACCTTCGCCGACTACACGGCGGAATCCCTACGCGCTCTGGCGCTAACTTCCGTCTTCTCCTAATCTATCGTCTCGGCTGCTCGGTTATTTAATTATTTATTTTTATTTATTTCGACATACTGCCAATCCCATCAGGGATTTTAGCAGGAAGGACGTGAACATAAAAATTCGAATAAGTACACAATAAAGACATACATCGCGATAAAGTACAGAATGAAACTAACAGAATCGGATCATTTAACAATTTCAGATCAAAGAAGGCATAAAACATTAGTGTAAAGAAAAGTTGTCAGAAGAAAATAAATGCAGCGACTTGGTTGACACATTGGTTGGCATATTGGCATATGCATCAAGAAACACAACAAGAAGTTACAGCAATAAGAAACTACCCTACAATATGGCGAAGTATTTCAAGGAAGGGCAAATTTATACACACTGAAAAACAGAAACATGTTCAAGAATCAACAGAGAGATTTCTCTTCACCTGGATTCAGTAGTAAAAATTGCTTAAAGAAAAAATATGACATGATACTTCGCTCGTACAATGTTCACACGAACACACATATTAAAATCAACCAGGTGATTCCGTTTGCATAATACAAAGTTCATTTTCGACAAGGGTTAGAAATTTTGCTAATTCGGTAGTGCTGGAGAGACTCGGATCCAGTTTATTCCATTCATTAGTGGCTAACGGAAAGAATGAGTACTTAAAGCAGTTTGTGTTGAAGGAGTATTCGTTAAGTCTCATTGGGTGTTCTTGGCGTGTTGTTCTAGTTTGATCAAACGTAAGATAGGCGGATACATCAATGTTTAAATGACCATGTATTAATTCATGTATGAATTTTGCACGTGCTAACCTTGTTCTATTCATTAGAGTAATTAATCCAGCTTTTTTCATTAGTTTAGTCGGAGAATCTGTATGTCTGTACTTGTTGTAAATGAACCTCATAGCTTTCCTTTGTATTCCTTCCAGTTTCGTGATTTGCTGTTTTGTGAATGGTGACCAAATAATATTACCGTATTCAAGTAATGATCGCACAAGGGAAGTGTATGCAAGCAGTTTTAGAGAAGGCGGGGCCTGGCGAAGCCGGTATCTGAGTGTAAACAAGCGGCGTAGTGCAGCTGAAGTAACGTAACTTATGTGTGCATCCCATCTTAGATCTTCAGTTATAATAATTCCAAGATATTTATGCTGACTTACTCTAGTTATGGGAATGTCAGTAATAGTGTAAAGAAAATTTGATCTAGTTTTTTTGGACTTACTGATAACATTGTACACTTGTTTACATTAAGTGACATCTGCCATTTACGGCACCAGCAGGAAACATCTTGCAAAGCACTATTTAAAGCTACATGGTCCTCCGTTGAGTTTATTTCTTGATATAGCACGCAGTCATCCGCGAATAATTTGATTTTTTCTTTAATATTTGTAGGCAAATCATTAATAAAGAGAAGAAACAAAATTGGCGCCAGCACACAGCCCTGCGGAACTCCAGATGTGATGGAGGTGGTAGCAGAGGTTTCATCGTTAAATTCCACATACTGTGTACGATCAGTAAGATAATTTTTGATCCAGTTAAGAACAGTAGAATTTCCTAAGGTGGCCTCAAGTTTTTGAAGTAGTTTCTTGTGTGATACCTTGTCGAATGCTTTGGCAAAATCGAGGAAGATTAGATCAGTTTGTTTTTGGTTGTCAATACTCTGGGATACCTCATGTGTTAATTCCACTAATTGGGTTATGGTTGAAAGACCTCGGCGAAAGCCATGCTGATAGGGAGATAATATACGTTTTTCTTCTAGGAAAACAGTTATTTGTTTAAGAATTATGTGCTCCAAGATTTTACAGATTGTACATGTCAGAGATATAGGTCTAAAGTTAGATATATCATTTCCGCATCCTCCTTTATGCACAGGAACAACTTTGGCCTTTTTCCACTACAGAGGTAAAGAGCACGTTGATAGTGATTTGTTAAACATGACGCACAGATATTTAGCTAGCACCTCTGCATATCTTACAAGAAAGATGTTAGGAATGTTGTCAGGCCCTGCTCCTTTTTTTGTGTCCAAGATTAACAAGAGATTTATGACACCGGCCTCATTGACAATAATTTGTTCCAGGGTACCTTCCGCACTAGTGTCGATGTCTGGAATGTTTCCGTCATCGACAGTGAATACAGACTTGAAATAGTTGTTCATTTTGTCTGCAGTGATCGGGTTATCTTTTTCTGGGGGTGTGTTGCTTTTGTTGCTTTTTGCAGGCTTTAGGTAGCTCCAAATCTTGCTGGGGGAATTTTTTAGAAAATTTGGCAACGTTTTTGTGAAATAGTTGCTCTTCGCTGTTTTGATTTTTGTTTTTAGGTCACTCACAGCAGCAGTCAAATTATTTACTGTTACTGCTCCGGGTTTTCGTTTCATTCTCTTTCGTATTCGCTTTACTTTGCGTTTCGCATGTATTACCTCACGTGTTATCCACGGGTTGTGTTTCTTAATTTTTTTCACTCTAAGAGGTACAAAGGTATTAATACAGTGGTGCATAATTTCTTTTAACTGAGACCATAATATTTTAATGGTCGTGGAACCATCATTTGACAATTCTTCGAAGGACGGAAACTTTATAATTAGATAATTTAGTATGCTGGTGTCGTCAGCATATTTAAAATCCGGGTAAGTAATTTTTATGTTCGTTGGTTCTATTTTATCACGAAAGGGGACAGTGCATAAAGTGAGCTTGTGATCAGATATGCCATCCATAACTTCAATCTTTGTTTCATCGGCTGGGAAGTGGTTACTCAAGAATATAAGGTCAAGAATATTTAAAGTTTCTCCCTGGACACGTGTTGGTTGGTTGACTACTTGGTGAAGATTAAATCGCAGCATTGTGTCGATAAGGACATCTGAGCATGCGCAATGAAATTTCATGGTTAAATACCTTCCGTGCGATATTCCAGAAAGTTCTCGTCATTTCGTCGGCGCGATACGCAGCGAAGGCTGGGGAGAGGCGCGAGACTGTACGGGGGCCGTCCCCGACAGATGACTCAACCCGGCATACACGCCCCTTTCCTTCTGGAAATTTCTAGGGCTTTATCGGCCGCTGATATGGGGTGAGGAGGTTCGTCGGCGAAGCCACGCTTCTGAGGGGAGAGCGCGCGCCCCGGGAGCCTTAGATGTTTGTTTTCTTTTTTTTTCTTTTGACCTCGCGACATCTCTCCAGCGCGTTATCGCAAGAATTTGGCGGCGCGCCCAATTTTAGCGCTCGTTCTATGACACATGGCTGTTGCAACGTAGACGGCGTCCACGCTCGTTGGTGTCGTTCGAGCGTCCCTACTTGATTAATTGTGTTTAACTGAGTATTTAGGCACGGGTTACGTTTGTGAATCCCGTGGTCAATTATCGCTAATAGCGTGCCTCTGATTGCCATCAGAGGATGAGCTTGGTGGTCGAAATATGCCAGACGATTTTGCTAAAAGCAAGCTGTGAAGAAATTAAAAAAAAGAGAAATACATTCACACGCGCTAGGCAGTGCCCATTGCAGGCCCGCAACTCTTTAAAAACTGGACGAGCTATCACATCTTTTATTAAATTACAATAAATTAAGATGAATAAATTATAGATTACGAATTTTCGTGCTAGATTAGGTGCACAAAATACATGTTCGCAGCCCTACGTCTAGAAAGAAGGCAAATAGGAAGCACAGCGTCAAATTAGGATTAGATGCCATAGACGCAACTTTTTGTGATGGTAGAAAGAACGAGAAAATTGTTCATTTTTGATTCCCTTATAGAGGCAGCCAGAATTGCACTGATTGCTGAATTGTCACAATTCCTGAAATTGTTAGAGGCGTGATTAAAGTCAGTAAATATTTTACTTTTTTTGCAGACCTCTTCGCCAGTGTCACGCCCAAGATCATTTGTTCTAAAAAAAAAAAGAAAGCAGAGATACCTTCACTGTTTGAACATGAAGAGGTAAGTTTCGTGTGCGTTTCGATTATTGCTACATGCTCTGAACGTTGTACTTTAAGAATTTTTTTTTCACACTGGCTCACTACCCTATAAGGAATTTCATTCTTAGGTGAGTTCAGGCTGCCGTAAGTGCAATTTTTTGAACTGTAGTCTTACACTTCGCCTCAATTCTGGAATATGCAGTATGCTTGAAACGATCTTCTCTTTATGATACGCAAATATTGGAACGTATGGTTTGTATGCTTCGGGTTCAGTATAATGTCAATTAAACGCTATTTCAAAGGATACACACTACACATTCTTCATATATGGTGCTGCCGGAACAGCACGAACATCATTTTAGGAGAAGTCATATTTGCTCTTATTAGGGGACGAGAGGGTGCCGCTGACGCCCTGCGTAGTCTACCCCGGCCCCAGCCTAAAGCAAGCCTAGTTCCTGAACCTCCACGTGGATGACCTAAAAATCTTCCGTGTCAGTAATGACGAAGAAGGAGTGACAGCACTTATGAGTTGACTTTTTTATTTTCTACATTGTCTACGGCCGCAAGGCCTTTAACAACCACTATGATAGAGCAGCTTTTTCTCGGCTTGAGTTTAGAGTTTATCAAAGTTTATCAGGCATTACGACGCTGAAAAGTTTTGTGTTACAATGCCTGAACAACTTTTTCTAGTCTGGTCACGGTAGATAAACAAATATTGTTATTTGTGTAAGTCATTTTGCTTAAATATAGGACCATTCCATGCCAAACGTTTCAGCCATTTTTGCGACCATCTGGAACGTATTTGAAAAAAAAAACGTGCTGACTTACTGCGTTGAAAACAGTGAACTGCTAGAATATTTCAGCTAGAAAAAAAGTTTTGTTCATGTGGCTGGCCTATATTTTCCTGGCATAATGCCGTCTGTGTGCTGTTTGTGGAAAATTTCGTTTTGAAACTACCGCTTATTTTTTCTAAAGCAAATTCGGTCTACCTGTTAAAGAAATGTGCTTCTGTAAGGTCTTTGAAGCTCAATAATATAAGTGCAATTTTTTTGCCACATTCACTTCCAAGAATAAAGCCAAAATGTGTTATGTTTGCATTTTTTATTGCAATATTGCACTTTGTATGAATATCTGAGCAGTGAATGCTTACTCCACAGAAAGTATATTTTGAGAAAAAAATACTTTTACACCTCTCAAGCTGCTGCAATATACGAGAAATTATCACGAATTTCACAAAATTGTGATTTTTGTTCGTATTTAGATGAAATTTGCTTCAGGTTGTGATACAATGAAAAATCATCATTATACCTAAATTGTAAGAAAATAAAATTCTTTCTATAATAAAATCTTATTACAAAAAAGACAGGAAAAAACGCTGTCAACTGAATTTTTTTGAAGCTGCTACGAGCGTTTTTATACTGAGCACAAGAACAAGGCTCATCTGCAACAACACATGTGTGACCATGACAAAATAGTTTTAACCGAGAAAAGAATACTCTTTTTCGGAAAAGATAAGTGAAGGTGTACTGATGCATTGTTCCTTGGCCTTCCTGATAAGAAGTTCTAAAATCTCTCATTTTTTCTGCTTGCTTTTTTTCAAAAACCGTGTTTTATGAAACCTAGCACAGCACTTACATTATTTACGGTGCCCAGCCATGAGACTACTATAGACCTTTTTAACATTTAAAGCATGCTGTCTTGCTCGATCATTGAAGCATTGCACAGTTTGTCCTATGTTTACTTTTCCACATGTTAGCGGTATTTTATACACATTAGATTGGCATTCAGTAAACCTATTTTAGGAACGAATGGTGCAAGATTCACTATTCCTGTTGCTGTAAGTACATGCCCTTTTGAAAGCTTGCAAGGGGTGGTAAACAACAATGTCATATCTGGTGGCTCTTTTCCTGAAATTGTGAGACACCTTATGTACGTAGTACCATGTAACATGCAAAGATCATTGGTCATTCTGTTTTTCTTTTGGTCCTGTTTCTTTTAACTTCACTTTCTGCCGTAGGGTTTCGCAGATGAGTGTTATGTTGCTGTTGGGGTATTGGCTGGTGCTATCAGCCCAGGAGTGCTAAGAATGTTCTGCCTTTTGGTAGTAAGCATTCAAAATGAGTAAAAAGAGGAATTGACACCACATGTATTCAGGCCACCATTCAAAAGTCATGTTAGCACAAGCGTGAGGTCAGGCTTAAAACCAGATTAAAAGACTAAAGGTGCTGGATATCCCAACAGAATCATCACGCCCGTTTGCGAAACCCTTCTGCAGAAAGTAAAGTAAAAGAAGACAGGACCAACAAAAAAAAATGACCAAAACCTTTGCATGGTATGCCACATAACATGTCTCACAATTAAACAAATAGCCAGCAGATATAATATTAACGTGTTGTTTTGAACCCCTTGCAAGCTTTCAAAAGTGTGTGTACTAAAGAGCCACAGAAATAGTCAATCTTGCACCATTCGTTACGGGAATAGGTTTACCTAATGCGAAATTAAAGTTTGTAGAAGTATTTTTTATCAGGAAGACCAATGATTAGTGCATCACTACACGTTCACTTATCCTTTCCGAGAGGGAGTATTCTTTTCTCAGTTGAGATTATTTTGTAGTTGTCGCACGTGTCGTCGTGCCTGAGCACTGTTTTCGTACTCCTTATAAAAGCGCTCGTAGCACATTCATTAAATTCAGTTGACAGTCGGTGCTCTTACCTGTCCTTTTTGTCGCTTCCTGAAGTTGTCGCGTTGTGACTAGCACACAACCACGATGAACCAACTCGCCCAAATTAAATTCTTGTGACGTAACACGTAGACCGGGTTTCGTATAGAAAGAGGGAGTGGTGCTTTTGAAATAAAATTGTTCACATACAACACCTAGACGGCATTCCAGGAGGTTCAGATGGCAGCCACGTGACCATATATTTTTCGTCTCCTAAATATTCCAGAAGTTCATTATTTTCAATGCAGCACAAGTTTTTTGAATGCATTTGAGACGGTTGCCAAAATGGCTGGGACGTTTGGCATAAAATGACCCAGCTGTGTCATTAGCCATAATTATGCATTACCTCTTTTGTTTTTTGCGTGTCCTGACTCAGTTTTGTGTTTAATTTTAGCTTATTATGTTTCTGATCATTGTATTGGTTTCTTATGTATTCGCCAAAGTTATATGTGCGAAAACCCATATATGTTTGCACGTACATCATTTCTCATAACCAATTATTATACATCCAGGAATACAAAGCTTTAACCACTGTGATTGTATACATTTGAAAACACAATCGGCATATATTTTGGTGTTCATCTCTTCTAGGGAAGTATTGTGTACATGAAGGTGTATATAGTGAAATAATGGTGATTGTATATATTTGAAAGAACTATAAGTATATATTTGCCTGTATTTCATTCCTATTAACCGATTGCGTACATGAAGGAGTAATAAACTGGAAACCACTAAGATGTCGATACTTGAAATAATTATATTGACATATTAGCGTGTATTTCATTTGTAGTCTCTATGTACTAGAAGCAGTATACTAAACGGAAACCAGTGTAATTGTAGGTTTGAAAAAATTCTCTATAAAGTCAAACTGAAAAATATAATAAACAATTAGGGTGTTGCGTGTGCAGTGTACGTATACGTGAACATGTTACACATCTGGTGACAAAGTTGTGTGGCAGAAGAAAAGTTTATAAGTTTTATTTGCCTATAAATAAATGCAATATGCTAAGGCAGCAAGGCTTAGTTTTCTGTAACGCCCATTATGCATATACTGTGAAGTATATATAGATCTAGGAGAAGTTCATACACGAATTTACGTGTTTATATTTTTCTCACACGCAATAAATGGAGCTCGAAGGGTGGCGCAACATGGATAATCAGGACCACTTTCTTCAAGTAGTGTGTAATCGGTGCATGCTGATATCTATTAGTGCAGTCTAAAAGAATACTGGCACTCCTGCCATAGGCACTCAGCACTCTTGTGCACCCTTCTAGCACCCTCCTCAGTGGGTGCTAAAAAAGTGAAGGACATTGAAGGCACCCTTCTTTAAGGCTGTTTCTGTAACACCCTACAGTTTTTTCACATGTGCACCCTATTCTAAGGGTGCATGAAAAAGCACCCTTTTTGGAAGGTGCTGAATTAACACCCTTAGTTCGTCGTTCATGGGACAAGCTCATTTACACCATTCTGGGTGTAAACGTTTTTACTGTGTATACTCTACACATACTGAACACGAATCTACGTATGTGCAAATGGTACTCATTGCGTCTTGCTGGGCACAACAGTTTCGTCCATTGTCACATGTAGGAGCACTGCATAACCGTCACTGACCTGCAAGGCGTTGGTCGTCGTTACGCGTTGTCATGGTGCCCAACGCAATTTCGCTGAACACTGAAAATGCTTCAGCCGCGTCATCCGCCGCCCGACACATGATTATGCGCTTGTTCTATACACTGTTGGTGCCCTGTGGTGGACAAAGGCTTTTGTAAACGTTGATAGGAGTACAGTAACTGCCAGGAGAACACTGCGTAACCAAAGACGCGGCGCAGAGCACGGACATTGTCTGTCACGGCTCAGCACAAAATCTGCGGAGGCACAGATGCCACCGCCAGCCGTGGCCGCTCGCTGCTAGATCAGCTATACTGCGCAACCCGTAACCATAGCAACGCCGCCATTGTACCGAGTGAATATGGCCACCATGATGTCATTTCCTCCACATTTTTTTTCAGTAGTGTGCCGGCTGGGCTTGCCCTCTCCTATCTTTCCTTCCTCCGTGGAGGGAAGAAAAAACGCTCGACACGCATCCTCATAGTCTACTTTTCTACCAAAGATGATGCTGTCTGTCCTAGAGTGCCTCAATATCCACTTCACCACTCAGAGTGAAGACATCTGCGGATGTGGCCATTATCACTCCCACTGCATACGGGTTTTGTTCTTGCGCGTTGTGGCCTCTAGCTTAACGCGAATGATTGTAGCTCTGAGGAACTCAACGTAATACAGGGAGAACATGCCGCAGAAAGCCGGCATGTGAGCTCTACAGCTTGAAAAAGACGCTGCAGGCCCCGTCATGGCGGAGAGAGCAGTACAAAAGGTGGCAGCACCCTGAGCGGGGGCGCTCGCATCGACGAACCCTACCTGTTCGGAGTCGCCGTGCCAACAAGTGTTGTTTTGGCTTCGTCACGGCATGCCTCTCACTAGTGTGCGCGTACGTTTTCCGGCTGTCGCCGGAGTCGCTAGGGTCAGCGAAGCCGATCGCGTTCGCAAATAGCGACGTCAACACCGACGAGGCGTGAGGGAAAGAAGCTCAATGCAAGTGTCGGTACTGGAAGACCAGCGACCCCGACGAGGTGCGAGTCAAGAACACCGATCGCGTTCGAGAATACAGACGGCGCGTGGGTGACACCAACGATACGCGAGCCAAGGAAGCCGAACGCAAGCGTCGTCAATGCGCTCCACCTCCCGTGTCTTTGCGTTTCAAAGAGACGTTTACTCTAGTAAACGCGACACCGAGTTTCGCTTCAAACCGTTCTTCAATAGCCGCGTCGACGCCCGTTCCAACTGGTTTAACGCAGTGCGCACCGCTGCAGCTTTGCAGCCCAACAGATTTCCCTTCGGGGAGATGGTCCATTCGGTCATTCCAGCGACGCAGGCGGCGCCGTGTAGTCGCGCTCCGAAGCTGCCACATGGTGATAAACTGCGACGCAGTTCGGTCTCTCAGTAGTGTAACCAATGAACGCGTCTTCATGCTCTGCGACGCTTACGAGCACGCTCGCGACACATCGTCTCGTCCACCATTTCGACCTACCGCTGAACGGCGTCTAGTCGCTGAAATGATCGAATAGCTTTCTTGTTTATCATGCCCGTATGACCAAATAGCGTGAAATGACCTTTTTTTTAAAATCAAAAAAATTTTCGAACCAAGGAAACATCGAGAAGCGTGGCTGGGGGACGATGGCCATTTCACGAATAGTGCGTTATCATGAATTCGCGATCATGCTAACAGCGACGCAAGCTATATACCACAAATGTCTTTTTCTGTAGTCCAAATAAAAGTAACAGAAAAATATGTCACTATATACTGTCTAATTCTTGTTTATTGAAGCATTTTTATATATTCTCGAAAAAGGCAACGTTTTTGAACCTCACCCGTTTTCGGAGCGAGATGTCTTCTTCTGTGAACGTCTTAGGTTGTTCATAATTACAGCACTCGTGGACCGTTATGTGAATAATTATCTCCTGCATTTTCATTTGTTTAGTAACGTTTATGCATTCAATGTATTTCTCGAAACAAAAAAGACAAGTGAACTATTTATCATATATATCTATCATCAACGAACGGTTTTGTTTCGCGGCATTTTAGTCGCTTGCAACATCATCGCAGCATTTGTAGACGTGCACATGCACATTTTCATGTTTATGCACTCACCCTTTTTTCACTGAACAAGCTAATAAAAAGACAATAAGCTTCACAAAAAGGCGCTTAGGCTAAGATTACGATCTACATTTGTTATAAACTGAGAATCTGCAAACGGTGACAGTGCCGATGAGCACTGCAATGCAAACTGAGGATTACAGTCCTCTAATTCTCACCCGCCTTGGCCGGTGTACAGTATGGAATGCTGGAATATAAATGGCGTAGGGTACATGATGCACTCTTCTTTACGTATCGCAGCCCAAACAGGTCTCCAAATGCGCAGAGTATATACAGGTCGTGCAAGGGATCGAGTGGCCCACTCTTCGCGCCTTACAGGCAGTGGAGAAGCATGCGTTGTGCGAGCACGCACAATGCAAGGCAAATACTGTCAGCAATTGATATGGTTGCGCAATACAAGGCAGACCGAAGAAAGTTGATGCAATCGATGGACATGCCTGCGAGATCAAGCGCTTAGAAAAAGTCATGAAAACTCTTTTACTCACGTGATGGCATTATTCTACTGTCTGTTTACCAGTACAAATTAGGTGAGATTCCAAAAACGTGCTTCGTCCGTTCGCAGAGCCATTGCCACCAAAATTTAGGTATTTCAGACATATTGAACACTTGTAATTACTTATGGTATGAAAATGTGAAATTTTGTACCGGTAAAACTTAACCTCTTCACGACTGCTTTATAGAAGCGTCTTTTCATTGTTGAAGACACCTTATGTTTTACACTAACCTTTTGAATTCCAGGACAGCATGGCATATGATAAAAACGCATTGACAAATTCCATCAACTAGCATGCAAAATGTAGATTTTGATCTAGCCGAGCAAGATATAGAAAAGTAGGGCACGACTGAGGGGCTCCGTCTCGATCGAGTGATAATGAGGACAATTGAAGATGTGAACTACCCAAATGCAGTTTGTTCAAGTGCTAAGACTCGTTTTTCAGAGAACAATGCTTTCTAGGAGCAAGTACCTCATTTCTGTTTTTCACAAAATCTGAAGAGAAAAAAAAGCATAGTATTGTAATTTCTTGCCTTAAGAGATTCAATTTGCGTGGATTGAACTCGTTCTGAAAACAAATTTCTGAAAATTTTTATGTTCGTTCTGATCAAAATTATGCAATAAGTTTTTCCAGAATATAGTAAGGCAGTCCTCTGAAAACAATTTAAATTGTTTTGAGCCTAATAGAGAGTAGTTTTATTATATATCATTACATTGACCAATACTTTTTTTCATGTCTTGAGCAACAAAAATCAATACATAGAAAATACCAGACAAATGAAACTGCAGGTTTACACAAAGGTCTGTCTGTGCTTCAATATGGTCACAAAAGCAGACAGCCCGCTCCAAAAACGGCTAGGTTCAACACATGACATTAATAAAGAATTGTTTTTAAAAATTTTGAGTTGCCTAGAGTTACAAAATGTATAGTGATATATTTCTCGATTAGTTCTATTTGAGTTACGCAGGAAGATATTCGTGGTATATAGTTTGAGCCACTGTTAGCATGATCGAGAATTCATCTAGATGACCTCCATGATTGACCTCCATGATTACTCACTCACATTAGCACACACTCATGAGCGCTTACGTTCACACTCCTGTCCACTAAATCACCACCATATGTGCTCACTCAAGTACACTCGCACTCACGAGTACCCACTCCCGTTCACGCTCATGACTACTCCTACTAATGAGTGTTTGGTCGCGTTTACACTCACGCTTACTGACCTCCATGATTACTCACTCATATCAGCTCACACTCTTGAGCGCTTACGCTCATACTCCCGTCCACTCGATCACCACCATGTGTGCTCACTTAAGTCCACTCGCACTCACGAGTACGCACTCACGTTCATGCTCATGACTACTCATACTAATCAGTGCTTGGTTGTGTTCATACTCACGCTCACTGACCTCCATGATTACTCACTTATATTAGCTCACACTCATTAGCGCCCACGTTAATACTCCCGTCCACTCGATCACCACCATGTGTGCTCACTTAAGTCCACTCGCACTCACGAGTACGCACTCACGTTCATGCTCATGACTACTCATACTAATCAGTGCTTGGTCGTGTTCATACTCACGCTCACTGACCTCCATGATTACTCACTTACATTAGCTCACACTCATTAGCGCCCACGTTAATACTCCCGTTCACTCGATCACCACCATGTGTGCTCACTGAAGTCCACTCGCACTCATGAGTACGCACTCACGTTCATGCTCACGACGACTCATACTAATGAGTGCTTGGTCGCGTTCATACTCACGCGTACTGAACTTCATGATTACTCACTTACATTAGCTCACACTCATGAGAGCTCGCGTTCATACTCCCGTACACTCGATCACCACCATGTGTGCTGACTCAAGTCCACTACTCGCACTCACGAGTACCCACTCACGTTCATGCTCACGACTACTCCTACTAATGAGTGCTTGGTCACGTTCATACTCATGCTTTTGACCTCCATGATTACTCACTCACAATAGCTCACACTCATGAGCGCTCACTTTCATACTCCCGTCCACTCGATCACTACCATGTGTGCTCACTCAAGTCCACTCGCACTCACGAGTACGCACACACGTTCATGCTCACGACTACTCATGCTAATGAGTGCTCAGTCGCGTTCATACTCACACTTACTGAACTTCATGATTACTCCCTCACATTCGCTCACACTCATGAGTACTCACGTTAATACTCTCGCACACTCGATCACCACCATGTGTGCTCACAGGCTGACAGAATCCCGGATGTTCTGAAAGGCATCTCCGACGATGCCTTCACTCTGCTCTTGGCCAAAACCCTCGCACTGTGGCAGAGGTCATTGCACTCTCCCAATGTTACGAAGAGCTGCGCCAGCAGGAATTATGACTCATTGACCACCATCACGTGACGGTAATCTTTCGACCTTGTCCGCCGTTTCTGACTAGAACTGCTTGCTCGCAGAAATGAAGTCTTTCGTGCTTCAGAAAATTGCTCGACCGATCTGCGCTCGCTCGGGCGCCCTGAAAAAGTCACGAAATCGGGCACTATCTATATATCACATAACATGGCTTGACAGAGTCGCTGTCTGAGGAGTGCTTCTCATAGACGTAGCCACGAGGCGTCAGCTCACAATATTTCTTAGGTGTGGCGTGAGTCCACACTTCCAACGTCCCCGGGTTGCTGGGAACTTTGTGGCATGCGTTACCATCATTGCAGTTCAGCACAACACATTTCCATCCCATTTAAATAGAGCATTGCTCGAATCCTGTGGCATGCTCTCCTTTGTATAGAGGCGTGAAAAGCGTGCACAATCAGTCAGTGCCGCCAGAGTGACGCACTGAAGCCGCTGAGAGTGCTGAAGTGACAACCTGCATAGATTTACTGAATATGCTACCTTTAGGTAGCAAAGTTGTGCCAAGGTACGCCAGCTTGGGCTGAAATGTCTTGCCGAAAAGCCACACACCAACCGCGTAGGAGCAGCGCTCGCGCTTATAACGTTGCATTACGTATTTATTTTTGCTTTCTTTTATTTCTATTTTTTATGAACGTACGAGACAAACTCAGTTGCTCTAATAAAATGCTTGATTGGGCTGGTTGGTGCTGCATGGTAGACGAAAAAAGTTGCTTTGGTCACGCCTGGAAGCCTTAATTTTATGTTTACGTTTTTGGTAAGTATTAATGAATAAACGTGCGTCAGCTCAATGAACCAGTTCTACATATGTATATTTATAGTAGGCCACACATTACCTTCGGCTTCTTTCTGACTGTTTTTCGAATTTAGATATATAAACTTATTTTTTACTCTTGATCGCTATCGAGCCAGGGATGGAATATTTTTATTGCGTTGCGCTCATTCGTTAACTGTGTGAGTTAACCATATAAAACTTTGTAGTCAGTCTTCAACTGAATCGAGCTGGATAGCGATCGAGAGTGGCCATGTGAAGCCCGCGTTAAGCGCGCATCTCGTATTATGATCGCATTACAATCGCGGCTCACGACAATTGATGTGAACCATCGTTAAGCAACCCTGTCGTGTCTAACATTCTGTTCGCTTAAGGTTTCAAAGCAGCATTCGATTCACGCACTGGCAGCAACACCTTGCCGATTCATATAGCTCTAGTTTGAATTCTCCCTTTATTTACTGCCTTTTGAACGCCAGACTAATTTGGACGTATGCAGCTGACACACGCTACGCAACTCTGCATGTGTAACGTATTCACCACTCCATTTCTGGTCAATACAAATAGAGCAAGGTTTTCAGTGCCTTGGACAGATTTAAAAAAATTCAAACGCATGGATGGCAGCATAGAAGTGGAAAATGAGCCGTTTCTCCTCTCAAACCACAACAGCACTTGCCCTCACCCAAGCTAGACCGGAGCTCTGCCAAGCCGCAATGCAACAATGGTTTGCACCCCAAGAGAAAATTTTGCCAACGACGATGGTTAAGCGTTTATTTTTTATTTATTGATTTATTTTGTAACTTATTTATTTATTTATTTATTTATTACATACTGCACAGCCTTAGGTACAAGCAGGTGGGCAGCTTCAAGAGGTTATATTTGAAACAACAAATAGTATAAAAATGTTTATTCTTCCCGACTGAACACTGATACTTCTATAGCAACACCTGCGTCTAATCGCATGGGCTCCACGTAATACAATTCAACACAGAATGCATTTGTTGCCGCATTTCTTGTGAACAACAGACAGCATGATTACATTACCGAAGAAGCGTGGCGAGAATGACAACAGCCGTTGTCAACCCCAATTTATCTGCCTGGAATTTGCGTTGCGTGGGCTTCTCCGCAGTAAAAATGAACCACCAATGACCTCGTGATGGCACTCGGCGAATAGGGACACTGAACTCCTGTAGGCGGAGCGAGCGGCGCCCGGAAAACAGTGGCGCAACTCTGCTACCTAAAGGTAGCATATAAAGTGACTCTAAGTCTGCACATTGCCCCTGCATATTGCGAAGGGATTTGTGACAGCTTGTGGGGAACTTTCTCTCACGCGACCATCCTCGCATGCGCATCGACAACATGAGAGCGAGGAGGGAATTGCCCGTGCACGTGGTAGAACTCGTTTGCTTCTGGGTCATTACTAGCAGCTCCTTTCAAGTGATTTGCACTGCAGCCCGTAAATTTGGCAGAGTCAATCAGTAACTGCCGTTGAGATATTTGTCACATCTAGTCAATCATATTACACAAAAAATCAGAAAACGTCCGCAGTGTACGATGCGCTATCCCAATTTTCATACATCGCGTTCGAAGAAGCACACGTAAAAGATAGCAACAGGCCAAAAGTGTCATCTTGCGAGTGTCGGCGTAGACAACATCCCTCCGTGACGCTATTGCGTCGCGCTCGCTCGCTGACGCGGCCTGGGAGTTTCTCCTCCTTAAATACGGCTTTCTTGGTGCCCACGTTCCTGCAAGCACGTCAATGGTGGTGTACGCGTCTACTGCTCCAGTCTTTCCGACATCGCTGCACTCTCACTCCATCTGATTGTGTTTTCAGAAAGAAAGCCTTGCTGGTTCCGTTTGCGACCGCGTGAGTCGCTCGCGGAAGCACTATTAGTTTGTTCTGAACTCCTCTCTATACAGAGTTGTGTGTGTTGCCTTGAAGCGAGGGTAACGTGTGGGCAGCGTGGAAGCCATCGAAGATGCAATAGTTGTGGAAGCACCCAATGACAGGCACTGCCCAGGTTTCAGTACGCTGAGGGCTGTTTGTTCATCAGCTTCATCACCCGCTGATTATTTGGTTCCTCCATTCTGAACATCCTTACGCCGGTCCAGCGTTCGCAGCTCCTGGGCCTGTTGGAAGAATTTCACTCTTCTTTCGATGTTGCTCAACCTTCCCTCAGCCACACGTTCACCGTTACGCACCGCATCAACAAAGGCGTCCAAACACCACTGCGGTAACGTTCATATCGCGTATGCTGTGCAATCAACGAGAAAATCGACGACATGTGTTGATGCAATGACATTCGACCCTCTAACAGCCCCTGGGCGTCTCCTGTCGTTCTCAATGCAAAAGAAGAGAGTTCTGCAATGTGTAGACTATCGATGCCTCAATAAGATCACTCGTCAGGACTTGTATCCACTACCACGAACAGACTATGCGATCGACCGCCTTCAAGGATCAGAATTATTTTTTTCTCTCGGAATTTTCTCGGGGTACTGGCAAGTACCTATGATTGATGACGCTCGACCGATGACCGCCTTCGTCGCGCCCTGTGGTTTGTACGAATACAATGTCATAAGACAGATTCTTGAGCTAGCTGGTGATTGGAAATCAACATATTTGCACAGCGCAAGACTACGAGTAGTTATGACGTAACTACAGAAGAAGAGACAAGGGCAGAAAGAGCACAGGCTTCAACTGAAATTTCATTAGCCAAAAGGTTGGAAATAAATACTCGAGAGAGAACATCACCACGTAATCGCGCAACCTATTGCATCACAGCAAGACAATCGTCTTATTATAAGGTCACAGCACCACACTTTAGCGCAAGTTCACTATATATTGTGTCGAAGCCAGAAACTCAATTTCTTTTTTAATCAGAGCAAGCGAAGGCACGATGATACATCTATCACTCAGCATTTGCATTTGATTGGCCTCAATAAACTATCGAGTTAGCTGCTGACGGTGTTTGGCTACAACAGTGAACTTTTCGAATTCAAGTCTGCAACCACAACCTCTACAACGTATACCCAAATGACCTTGCACAGCTGAGTATACATGGTAATGATGCTCCTTGAAACGCTCATTCAAGCACCGGCCCGCTTGCCCAACATACACTTTACCGCACGACAACGCGAGCAAAAACACGACGGCTTCCACACATGCTACGAACAGCCTGCTATGTTTGATTGTGTAGCAGCTCCTTCATGCGGACTGCGCATTCACCCGTTTGCAGAGCGCCATGGTCAGCTCCCTCGTAAGTACCATTCGTGTGGTCGTGGAGACGGTGTAAACACCAATATCACGAAACACATTGCAGCTGCTGGATACCATCAGCCCGCTTCTAGCAAGCATTCCGAAGTCGATTGTTTAAGGAGATTAAGAGTAGAACCATGGCTTATCAACGGAAGCAGCCATCGTTTGCAGATCATATTCGAAACGCCTCCATAATTCAATCGAAAGTGAGAAGCCTGAGGTCCCGGATATCGGACTTCCGGCAGTTCATGTGTAAAAACCACTTCCCGGTAATGGTAATCTGTGAGCCGAATTCATCGACTATAAGAATATCAGGATACGTCTTTCGCGTAAACCACGAATGGAAGTAGCAGCAAAGCTATTGTTTAAATTCGCAAGGACCTTACTTATTTCGCCCGTGCTATACCGCCACATGACGACAACCAGTTCGTGTGCATTACTCTGAAGAAGAAGCGGTTGTCTTTTACACTTGTTGGCTTATATATATATCCTCCGCAGGTCCATTTGATTGTGAAAGACTAACAGACATTAAGGCAGCTATTCCAGCTCAATGCATTAAAACAGGTGATTTCAATGCACATCGTCCGATATGGGGAAGCTCGAGGACAAACTCGAAGGGGCCCTCACTAATATCGTTCGTGTCAGACCACAACCTGCGACTTTTGAGTGATGGTAGCCCGACATACCTGCGAGGAATGACTTACTGCACCTGCGTTGACCTGACACTGGTGTCGCGTAGCCTAAGTTCAAAAGTGCGGTGGTTTGCAGACATCGAAACCCATGGTAGCGACCACATTTCGAATGTCAGCACTGATGGCCAAGAGACTGCGTCCTCGCCGGTCAATCGGTATATAGACTAGACACTTTATGAAGATCAAGCGGAGGACATGTGTAGGAAGGATTCGTCGTGTGGCTTAGAAGAAGTGATTGCAGATGCAATAAAAAATTGTACGCGCCACTTCACACGCTCACAGAAGCGCACGGAGCTTGACATCGAATTAGAAAGGCTTCGGGTGTTACATAGACGTGCTGAGAGAAGATACAGGTGTACCAAGTCGATTATTGATCTCAGAGTAACAAGGCGTATGCAGAAAAAATACATCACCGAATAGACCAGCTGCAGAATCAAAGATAGAAAAGCTTTTGTGAGTCGTTAGAACCACGCAAGCCATTGTCTCATGTATGGAGATCTCTACAGGGTCTTCGCTCAGGCGCCATGCAGCGTCATTCCTTCAAGGCTCTCGCACTTCGTATCAACCGCCACGAAATCGACGTTGCAGAGGATTTTTGCGCGAACATGACCGGCGGGACAGTCCTATTCTCCGATGTGCTTTTGTGCGAAATCCCCAGTCCACGAGATATAAGTATGGATGCTCCATTTTCTATGGAAAAGCTAGAAGCTGCACTGACACTGTGCGGGCGTTTTTCTTCACCAGGGCCTGATGGGATAACGTATACGGCTCTGCATCATTTAGGCCAAGCAGCTAGGCGACAACTGCTAAATTTATTTAATCGGTCATAGGAAGATGACATCGTACCTCAAGAATGGAAACGGAGCTGTCTTGTGCCACTTCTAAAAGCAGGGAAGTCCCTTCTGGTGCGGACATCATACCGGCCTGTAGGTCTCGCCGGCTGCGCTGGGAAACTCATGGAGCTCATAATTCTCATGCGCCTGGAATGGCTTCTTGAACGGCATAACATTTACCCAGACTCCATGGCGGAATTTTGACGAAGCGTTCATCAATTGACGTCATCGATTTGGTGTCATTAGTAGAACAGCAGAAACTTGGGAGACGACTAGCATTTGCGCTATTTCTTGATGTGAAAGGTGGACGACAACTTTTCCCATCAAGGTATTCAAGACATACTGCTGTACTTGAATCAGGAGGGGAATGCTTCGATGGATCCTAGGCTACCTGGCAAGAAGATCCTTTTTTGTTTGTAGTGAACATGGCCCGACCTCAGACCACTACATGTGCCGTGTCGTCCTGCAAGGTGATGTTTAAGCCCAGTTCTTTTCAATATTGCCTTGCTTGGCCTGGCACAGGCTCTTCTTTAAACAGTCAGTGTTTCATTACACGCTGATGACATCTGTGTCTGGGCATCTGCATTGACACGCCTACAAGTTCGAGCAAGGATACAGAGGGCAGCGTGGCAAGCGTCTGACTATCTTCGCACGCAAGGCCTAACAATCTCAACAGAAAAATGTGCACTGGTGGCCTTCACGCGCAAGGCGATGACAGGTTACTCGATAAGCATTAATGGCCAGCTTATCTCTTACAAGCGTAGCCATCGTTTTCAAGGTGTCATTGTTGACCATGACCTCTCCTGGAGCCCTCATGTGACTGGCTTGAAAGCGAAACTGGTATCTATTGTACAGGTCCTGAAAGTCATCGCTGAAAAAGATAAGGTCCGTCAATGAGTTCACTGCTGCACCCCTACCAAGCACTTTTTACAGGTGTACTGCGCTAAAGTTCTCCTCTGCTTTCTAAAACTTGCAAGACAAACATTCAAACACTTCAGAGCGCACAAGCACAGGCACTACGTGTTTGTCTCGGCCTACCACGAACTACCTCAACCGCTGAAACATTTATATTGGCTCGGGATCATCCGGTTGCGACTTACGTCCCAACCAACGTGCTGAGAGCACACATTCAGCACATTTCACGGATGGTATCGAGCCACTTGGCATTTCTGCCAGAAGAATGACCACAGGAGTCGTTCGCTAAGGTCGTCAGCTACCACCGCGCTTTGCTACCATCTGGTTTTATACCATTCGCGCGTTCACCGTCCGCCTTGTGGAGCCTACGACAACGCGACCTGCGCCTTTACGTCCCAGGAATAAGAAACAGAAAAGTCCTTTCTGCCTTGGCCTTGAAGCAAGTGATTCTGGACTGTTTACACACTTTTTACGCTGACAGAATCCACGTATACACAGAAGGATCTACCACTCAGACTGGCTCCACCGGCACCACCGTCATTTCATCGTGACACATCAACATCACTTACAAACTTCGTCACGTGAGCGCATCGAATGGTTCAGAAATTGTTGCCTTGTGAGGTGCCAACAATTATATCAATCAATAGCCGGCTAATCGTTGGGCAGAAATCTGCGACTCTAAGGCGGCTCTACAACGTCTTTCGTCGGCACTTCGGCGCGGGTTCTAAGAACTCAGAGATCAGAGAAATGCTGCACTATGTGACCGAACAAGGACACAACGCTGTGTTCCAGTAGATACCAAAACATTGCGGTATCTCCGGCAATGACCTCGCCGATGAAGCAGCCAGAAATTCACACGTACAAGCAAACCTTGTCTCCGTACCTTTATCTAGGATTGACTCGGCTAGATACCTAAGTAAGCTGGCGCAGGACATGACACTCCAGAAGTGGCAGTCATCACTGTTCGCAGATCATCGACTATATTCTCTCGATCCATCTCTACGACTGCAGCTACCCTCCGGTCTTTCTAGGGAGGAAAGTACAGTGTCGTGCTGTCTGCGTCTGAGCGTAGCCTTCACCAATGCCTACTTATTTAAGATAGCGATGGCCGACAGAGCGGAGTGCAACGACTGGGCCGTCAATGAGACCATTGAACACATGTTATGTTACTGCCCTGCATACACAAGGCTTCACCTGCGCAGTGTTTAAACAAACTGGACAGAAGTGATTTCACTGTCGAAAAATTATTGGGACTAGGGCACTGCCCATCCAACTTCCGAAAGGCAATGAAAGCACTGTTGCATTTTCTCAAAGCCACTGGCCTGTTTCATCATTCGTGATGGTGAAACGTTTACGCTTCGGCCCAGTCAGTGACCTTTTATCTCCTCCTCTATAACATTTTCCCCTCTACCCTTCCCAAGTGCGGGGTAGCCTACCGGGGCTCAGCCCTGGTTAACCTCGCTGCCTTTCTCCTTGTGTTCTCTTCCTCCCTCTCTGGTAAAATCAGAGCAGACAAAACGGACAGCCAAGTTTTGAATTCTTTTAAATTGAACACATCACATGCCTTCCACATATCCCACACCGCACATGCATAATCTAAGACAGATCGAATGTTAGTCATATATAGTTGATTCTTGGCCTCAAGTGGTAACTTGCGTTTTTGCGCAGGAAACCTAACACACGTCCTGCTTTATTTGTGACGTGATTGATGTGATGACTCCAGGAATAGTCCGGTGTAAAATATACACCGAGATGCTTGCGTTCACGAACTGCTAGCATCCTGATTGAATTTACAGTGTAAAATAAGTCATGTTGCGCTTTCTTTCTGTTTAAGCACATATGCACTGTTTTTTTGCAGTAATGAACATGCGTTACTTTCCACACCATTAAGAAACTGTCTCAAGATTGTTTTGAAAAGTAGTGCAATCATGGGAGGTATGTATAATGTAATAATACTGATTGTTGGCCTAGTTGGTATTTACTTAATGGCATGATTTGGCCGCAAAAGAGACACACACAAGAAAAGGAACACTCAAACGACAAGCGCAGGCGGCACTTCCAACTAAAGCAGACTGGGTGCAGACCCAGACTTAAGTACGAAAATATAGACATGCGCAGTCTTCATACAGGCTTACGCTATCCAACAATCAAACAATCTTGTCTCCGAAGCATACAACGTCACCGACGGTTCACTGATACACCTTTCACCTTTCTTTTTAATGTAATAGGCTTCCATCAGCTCACGCGCAGTTTTGTACCTGCTTCTACCCAGAATCTTAAACTCATTAAAACGTGGTACACACCCACAGGCTTTACAGTGCATAGGCAAATGCGCCAAGCCATCGTTCATTAAATTTAATTCGTGCTCCCTAACTCGTTCATTGATGCAGCGCCCGGTAATCCCGATGTACGAATTGCCACAAGAAAAGGGAATCTCATAAACAACGCCTTTTGCACATCTCCCGTACATCGTGGCGTGTTTTTTTTCCGCAACCTTGACGGCTCACCTCCACCTCCCGAGCAGTTCTCGGGCACAGCTGAGCCAGCTTTATGGGCGCGGAGAAGGCGACAGGTACCCCATACCGGCCTGCTACCTTTTTCAGGTTGTGGGAGACCTTATGAACATAAGGAATCACTGCAGGTCTTACGGTTTCGGTTCTTTGTTCCCCCGTGGCAGCTCTAGTACCATCACCCTTAGCTTTCCGCAAAAGCGCTTCAGAGACAGCTGTCAATAGCGAGTCAGGGAAATTCGCAGCTAAAAGTCGCTGGATCTGGTTTCCGAATGATGCCTGCATCATGTGCGTGCACGATTTCTCGAAAGTAGATCCCAGGCAGAGCGTAGCTATACCACGCTTAACTATTTTCGATTGGCAAGAGTCATACGGCATTACACCTTTCTTGGCGCGAGGAAAATATTGCCAGCACGTTTGCCCGTCATGGAAAGTTAAGCGGAGATCTAAAAATTGCAGGGTGTTACTTTGCGGCAGTTCTTGTGTAAAAACGAGTCCTTTTCCGTGAATCCTAAAAATATTTAAAATGTCATCGCAGCGCGTCAAGGAGCCTTGTCTGTTAAAAAGAATTAAAAAGTCATCCATATACCTAAAAACTTTGGCAACGTTCAAGGCGCTATGCAGATTAAAAGCTTCATGGAGCGACCTGTCAATACTAGATAAAAATATGTTGCACAGCAACGGAGCAATACAGGATCCAATGCAAATGCCGCGTTTCTGCAGAAAAAGCTGCTTGTCGAAAGATATAAAAGTGCTACGTAGGTAGGCTTCTAACAGAGTTAAAAAGTCGTCTATCGTTACACCAGCCGTATTTTGAAAGGGTATGGCGCCACTTTCTTCTATGCAGGATCTCACCGCAAAGAAGAGTTCATCATGTGGAATAGAATAAAAAAGATCTTCCACATCTACTGAGAAGCCATTGTTGCAAAAAACACACAAAAAACACACAAAGTTGAGGTACCCTTCAGAAGTATAGTGAGTGAACGGGACACATGGCAGCTTTTACTTAGTAAGCACTTACAGAAGGTGCTGAAGTGCGTTAAGATTAAGGACCCCTTCTTCACTAGCAGTTCAAAAGACATAGTGCAGTTCTTGAGAGATAATGAACACTCGCTCAACAATGGCTTCTCAGTAGATGTGGAAGATCTTTTTTATTCTATTCCACATGATGAACTCTTCTTTGCGGTGAGATCCTGCATAGAAGAAAGTGGCGCCATACCCTTTCAAAATACGGCTGGTGTAACGATAGACGACTTTTTAACTCTGTTAGAAGCCTACCTACGTAGCACTTTTATATCTTTCGACAAGCAGCTTTTTCTGCAGAAACGCGGCATTTGCATTGGATCCTGTATTGCTCCGTTGCTGTGCAACATATTTTTATCTAGTATTGACAGGTCGCTCCATGAAGCTTTTAATCTGCATAGCGCCTTGAACGTTGCCAAAGTTTTTAGGTATATGGATGACTTTTTAATTCTTTTTAACAGACAAGGCTCCTTGACGCGCTGCGATGACATTTTAAATATTTTTAGGATTCACGGAAAAGGACTCGTTTTTACACAAGAACTGCCGCAAAGTAACACCCTGCAATTTTTAGATCTCCGCTTAACTTTCCATGACGGGCAAACGTGCTGGCAATATTTTCCTCGCGCCAAGAAAGGTGTAATGCCGTATGACTCTTGCCAATCGAAAATAGTTAAGCGTGGTATAGCTACGCTCTGCCTGGGATCTACTTTCGAGAAATCGTGCACGCACATGATGCAGGCATCATTCGGAAACCAGATCCAGCGACTTTTAGCTGCGAATTTCCCTGACTCGCTATTGACAGCTGTCTCTGAAGCGCTTTTGCGGAAAGCTAAGGGTGATGGTACTAGAGCTGCCACGGGGGAACAAAGAACCGAAACCGTAAGACCTGCAGTGATTCCTTATGTTCATAAGGTCTCCCACAACCTGAAAAAGGTAGCAGGCCGGTATGGGGTACCTGTCGCCTTCTCCGCGCCCATAAAGCTGGCTCAGCTGTGCCCGAGAACTGCTCGGGAGGTGGAGGTGAGCCGTCAAGGTTGCGGAAAAAAACACGCCACGATGTACGGGAGATGTGCAAAAGGCGTTGTTTATGAGATTCCCTTTTCTTGTGGCAATTCGTACATCGGGATTACCGGGCGCTGCATCAATGAACGAGTTAGGGAGCACGAATTAAATTTAATGAACGATGGCTTGGCGCATTTGCCTATGCACTGTAAAGCCTGTGGGTGTGTACCACGTTTTAATGAGTTTAAGATTCTGGGTAGAAGCAGGTACAAAACTGCGCGTGAGCTGATGGAAGCCTATTACATTAAAAAGAAAGGTGAAAGGTGTATCAGTGAACCGTCGGTGACGTTGTATGCTTCGGAGACAAGATTGTTTGATTGTTGGATAGCGTAAGCCTGTATGAAGACTGCGCATGTCTATATTTTCGTACTTAAGTCTGGGTCTGCACCCAGTCTGCTTTAGTTGGAAGTGCCGCCTGCGCTTGTCGTTTGAGTGTTCCTTTTCTTGTGTGTGTCTCTTTTGCGGCCAAATCATGCCATTAAGTATGTATAAGCCTGCACAAAACACTGTCGTCGGCAAATAGTTTGATATGTGGTTAACTACCGGAACAAATGTCATTTCTGTAGATTTGAAACATTAGCGGACCCATGACTGACCCTCGAGACAATTAAGAGGACACATCAACTTTCCGGGATGACTTACTATTGATAACCACGTTTTGCCTCCTTGAATTAAATACTCGTTTATTAAGTTCACAAGAATACCGTTCACTTTACATTTTTAGTTTTTCAATAAAAAATAAGAGGGGTACAACGACAAATGCTTTTTTAAATCTAGGAACAAGCAGTCGACAGAGAAACCATTATCTAAAGCAGAGGATAAGTTGTGTGTCATTTCAAGTAACTGTGTTGTGCAGGAAAAAAGACTACGAAAGCCGTGCTGCTTAGGATTAGGTAAAGAATATGTGTTCATATGAGTCAATATATTAGTAGATAGAGCATGTTCAAGTGTTTTGCCAGCAACACATGTGAGTGAAATTGGCCTATTTTAGGACACTACTTTATGGCCCACTTTTGTGAATGGGCAATACGTTGGCAAGTTTCCAGTCATCGTGTATTAAACATTATTCTAAAGACTTAGTGTAAATTACGCACAGATATTTAGATACTTCGCACGGGTGCAAAGAAAGCAATGCAGGTGACAAATTATCAGGCCCCGTGGCTTCAGAGGCATTCATGGATTTAATAAAAGCCTGTATTACATGCTGGCCAATCACAATATTGCTCATTTTTTTCCCACACCAACCTAAAGGACTGCGCGAAAGTGTCAGTGATGTTAACCCGAAGGGTATACACCGAACTAAGAAATGAGATAAAGCACTCCTCTTTACATCACTATGGATAGTGGTGTCGTTGTCATCAAGAGCTGATATCGATAAGACGTCTTTGCTGTTTGAGCTAAAGAACTTCCACAGTTATTTAGGGTGCTTCCTTATGCGCAGTTCAAATGTATGAGAGAATTTATCTTTAGCTGTTTTGAGAGCTGCTTTCATAGATAGTGAATTACCATGTGGTCAAAAAAGCCATGTAGGTTGTGCGATGCAACCGCCACCATTAAGCGCATGATGGATACCGTTCCGCATGACTGAAATAATAAACGCGCGTGTGCTTCCTCGGTGACGTCGCCTTTCTGGCCCCGGGCTCTTCCAGACATCTTGAACGCCTGCGGCATGTTCGCACGCGTCTGAGTGACGTCAGTCTGCAATTGAACCTAAAGAAGGGCCGGTTTGCATCTCAGCAGCCAAAAATACTTGGCTACGACGTATTCAATGATAGAGTTCTCTCAATTGGAGCCATGTTTTGGGCCGTGACCAGTTTCCCCAAGACGACATCCGTCGAGGAACTGCGCAGTTTCGTAGGAGTTTGTTCTTACTTTCGGGTACTTGATCCGAAGCTTCTTGAATTTGATTTTGCCGCTAATGAAGCTCTTCGCACGTAACGGTCCTCTCCATTCGTCTTCGGCCCAGTGCGATGACGCTTTCACAACGCTTCGTTTGTTGACGCCGATTCCAACACTTCGCCCCTACGACCCTACGGTCCCTACAGAGGTATATGTGGTACCTTTGCTACCGAGGTGTTGGCCTCGGCGCTTTTGCTAGCAGCACAAACTAGGTTCCCGGAATATGTCGTGGCATATGGAAGTCATAGGGTTACAAAAAGTGAGACCAATTACACCGTCAAAGAGAAAGACTGCCTGGCAATCATATATGCCCTTACGAAGTTCCGAACTTATTTCTATGGTAGCCCAATTTATGACGTCACTGACCTTCAGGCACTGTGCTGGTTTTCGTCATTGAAGGACCCCTCAGGCCGTCTCGCCCGTTGAGCACTTCACCTGCAAGACTACGACACCCGCCGTGCCCTGCCTGGCTGTTTTTGCGCGTTAGCACTAATTTCTATCGGGCATTTTCGCTAACTTCAGCTGGGAATCACTGGGCCATCGTCACTGTAGATCTCCTCACGCGATACACCACAATCAGCGCCCTTCCCATGGCTACAGCCAGAGATGCGCCTCCTTCATGGTCCACCCCAGGAACAGCTCGGTCATCGAAGCCGTGTCTTCCAGTCCGAACTCATCGAAGCCATCCTCAAAGAGTGAAAGTTCACAGCGAAACTGCTGCTTAGCACCCGCTGACAAATGGCCTCACCGAACAGTTCAACCAAATTCTCGGCGACATGCTTTCCATGTAAATCGCCGCCAGTCACAAAATTCAGATGCAATTTTGACGTTTGTCCCCTACGAATAATGCCGCCCCTCGGAGCACTGCTGGTCATTTAACCTTTTTTATTATTCTATAGAAGGCACCCGTCGCACAACATCAACAGTATACTTTCATACAAGCCATACCCGGCTGAGTGTGCGCCTATTTCTACCACAGCCAGGCTTGCTGAAGAGTGTTGGAAAGACCTTTATTACACAAAATCAAGGGCGGTAGAATAGCGTTCGCACTTACGCCAGCACTACTGCGCCCACGTTTCTCCCTGAAGCTCCCGTCTGGATTTTCATTCCTACCCCTGCAACTGGCCTATCTTCGATATTTCTGCCCAAAGACTAACCACCTTACTGTGTCGTCAACTGCACTTCCCCGGTAAACTTCATTATCGAACCATATTCGGACATGCGGCATCGAAGCCACGGTATCGTCAACGTGGAGTGCCTGAAGGCCTACCATGTTCCGCTCATAGAAACCAGCCGTTAGGTCGCCAGGTGGTTCCCTTCTCGTACCCGTGGTAATAGTAACGAAGCGTTAAAACAGTGGGTCATCCTCTCAAATGCCTTCAAGCCGGTCACTCTCTTCGTAAGAAAAAAATGGATCCAAATCTGCACGTTACACCGCAAATGTAGTCGAAAAACGATAGTCTTGCGTCTGGAGATAGTGAACAAAACGTTTATTTGATGTTCTACGCAAGAAAATCGGTGAATGGTATTCGGAAGGCGCTGCGTTAGAGTGCCTCGAGCGTGTAGCAGAGGTGAACAAGTGCATCGAGGGACGTTAGACACAAGCGTGATCTAGCAGTTAACTGCGAAAACGAAGGCGTGCAGCCCGCGAAGAAAAATGCGCGCCAGCCTCGGAGGTGATAAGGTGTAGAATGCAGGGCTACGGGCAGGTTCCATCACCGTGACATTGTAGCAAAGCGTTGGAAACATCTTTTTGAGCATCGCGTTGCACTGTCAGCGCAGCGCAATAAACGCTGCATTCATTAGGCAAAGTTACTTGTGTGTTCCTTTTCTAGTATAAATGCAGACAGGCAAAACTTCGAAGTGTTGTTATGGTGCCTCAGATGTGCGCAATAACTGTTTTTTTCTAATTGACCATCGCACAAGTATGAACGCTAAACCTTGAACAGTATTGGTGGGCGCTGCAAAAGAGGTCGGTAGTTTAGTGCCTTTTGAAGTATCGTTAGGGCAGACAAAGAGACAAATGAGCTGAAAGACAGACAGACAGACAGACCAAAATTTTTTCGTTGAAGGTCTCCAAGAAAGACTATCGTCTTTGAAAGAGCATCTCCTGCAAAGAGTCGATTCCAGCCTTGACTGTCACTGTCGCGCATTATTGCCGAATGCGTTCAAATAAACGCCTCGACAATTATATATTGATAACGTACTTTGAATGAAGTGTAGAAAAGAAGAAAGTGCAATCGGATTCCCGCTGGGCTAAGCCATTTGCGACTATCTATCACCTCACCCTGTAAAATAAACATAGCTCACCACAAAAGCATTCGCAGAGGTGTGGGGTACCGATCCCAGTACTTCAAGCAAGCCATTCTTTGAGCAAAGCTAAATGCAATTACACCGTTACAGAGCAAGAATATGTGGCAGTCATTCTTGCGGTGCACAAGCTTCGACCATAGCTGCATGGCCACCGATTCTCGATCGTCACGAAACAACACTCACTCTGTTGGCTCAGTGGTCTACGTGATCCTTCCGGCTGGCTCGCACAATGGGCTGCGCGTTTTTAAGAACGTGACTTTGATGTGTGTTTCAAGAGTGGCCGTCGTCCCGCAGACGCTGACTCCCTGTCAAGGGTTCACCTTTTCTCGATGGAATGTGACACTGACAATCCTAAAGTCTGCCTGGTAGCTCTCAACACACCCTTTCTAGATTTTATACATTTTCGGCTGAACAACCAAAGATCAGAGTTTGCTTTCTTTTTTCTAATCTGCCACCGAGAAGCCGCGTCAGTCGCTTCTCGTTATAGAGGATCACATTCTTTATAAGCGAAAGTTTTCTGCAAAGGCAATCTGTCTAATTTTGTTTCTCCCTAATCTTTGCGATTCACCGTTCTGAAAGCTACACATGTCGATTTAATATCCGGCTATATGGGATTTGCCAAAACCTACCATCATGCCTCGGAACGTTTCTATAGGCGATGCATGCGTCAAGCTAACCAAGTACGCTGCCAGTTGTGAGCATTGCCAACGGTACGTATGCCCAACTAGTGTGTCGCTGGGACTTCTCCATTCTGTACTGCCCATGCAAGTGTTTCCCCTTTGAGGTCATCGGTGCCGTCTTTATGGACCCTTTTCCGCGATCGATCACTGGGAACGGCTGGATTTTAATATGCGTCGTCACCTCACTCACTATGCTGAAAAATCCTTGCAGTTCACCGCAAGGGCTGACCACGTCTCAGACTCTTTATTGCGCTAAAGTATACTTTAATTTAGGTCCCCTCTAACCATTATCACTGACCGCGGCCGACAGTTTGTAGCCGACGTCGTAAAAGAGGTGCTTCGCAGATCTGCTTCCCAGTTTTGACACGCCACTTTACACCATCCACAGACTAACGGACTCACTGAGCATGTAAACCGTACGCTAGTTAACATGCTTGCTATGTACGCTGCACTTAAACACAAAAATTGGGATGCAATTTTACCGTTTATGACTTACGCGTTCACTACTGCGCTCCATAAGACCACTGGTTTCATCCCGTTCTATCTCCTGTACATCCATCCGCAACGCACAAATCTTGACACCATTCTCCCGTTTTGAAAGAAGGAAACGCCACCTCTTGCTGAGGCACTCTGTCGCGCAGCGAAAGTGAGGTGCATCGAGCTTCTTCGATGTGTTGCATCTCGATCCCATCCGAATCCCGCTACAATAAGCAGCATCGGATTGTATCTTAAAGGCAAGGAGTTAGGGTGTGGCTGCTGGTTTCGTACCGCAAGCTTGGCTGCTATTAAAAGTTTCTGGCCCGCTATACGACTCCTTTTGTCGTTTTCTTGTGCCCTAGTGAAGTTACGTGCGTCGTATCATGGCGTACTTCAAACGGTCATTGCTCTGGAAAAAGTGACGTTGTGCATGCCGCCCTTTCGAAGCCATATCGTCCTCGCGATTCCGACTGACTCGTCCTATGGGTACGTATGCACCGCGGAAACTGATACCGTACTGTGAACAAAGTGTAGCACAGAAAAAGAAAGTGCACTTGAAGGCTCACTGGACTAAGCCTTCCGTGGTCATATGTCACCTCGCGCTGTAGAATAAACATCTCGAACCGTAACAGCAGATATATAATGATACGACGTGTCACTATCAGAAAAAACAAGGAAAGCGTGGGTAGAAAAGGAAGGCGACGTTGCTTTTGTTGTGATCGCGGTCTTAGTGCTTATTAAAAACTCTTAAGTTGCCTTGCCGTACGTAACAGATTGGTGGAAGGTGCTCGCTAGGACGAACCCAACGACGAGAGCTTCACTACCAGGATGTCGTCGCAGCCACCGCCTTGACGATTGTAATGGCCAAGACCAGCCATCTAACGCTTCGAGGCCAACTTCTGTAGTTGCCGTGCCTTACTACAAAGTGCCACCTGTAGTGAAGAGGAATGCCCACTACTGCAGCGGCGACATCGACACGTTGGCGCGAGGTGTGAGCTAAGGTGGCCTTGTTGCTGCTGCGACGCTGCCCGTATACCCAACCAGCTCTTGCTGCTTCTGTATCGGCGCTGCTACCACTTTTGACCTTGCATTCACGTTATATTTTGCTGGAGAGTGCTGCGGTTTTCCCCGGCCTTGCAACTGCGTAGTCGAAAGCTGCCGTCCATCATGCCTGACGACGCTGTCTTCACATCCACACCGGCTTCACCACGCCGGGGCTGTCCCGCTGCCCAGCTCTTGTGAGAACCCGACATCTTTGAGAAAGACGTTGAGGATTGACTGCAATCTTATGAGAAGAAATCTTTGGAGCATTTCTTTTCGTCATGCCGAAAATTCAAAAGTCAAAAGAAAAATCTACTAGAAAAAACCCTACGAAAGTTGGACTTCACTTTCGGTGATTCTTTCATTTGGCGCAGTCGCATTCGGATTCAGCCACAGGAGCGCTTTTACCGCTGTGACAAATTTCTTGCGAGAATCTAAAAGAATGGAATGCTAAACATAAATATCTCCAGTTTTTTATGTATATATTTTCCTTTTTGTGTGTTTATTAGATTTTCTTTCGAAAGTTTTTGTTTAGAAATTTAGCGCTTATATACTATTACCCATATTTCCTAATATCCAACACTTTCTTTCAAGAAGGGAATTATTTAAAAAGCAAGGCACCATCACCTTCATGGCCTATCTCCCTAGGTGGGTTGCGCCAAGGTGTTGAGGAACCAACCAATCAACCAAATGAACGAACCAGCGCTACTAACAACTGGGACGATCACACGAAGCTTGGTACCATCATGCTTTATTTAAGGGATGTCGTCAAGCTGTGGCACACAAACCATTAGGCGGATATCCCCACTTGTACGACCTCCAAAACCTGCATCACAGGTGTTTTTCGGGCACACTAATGTGCGTGAACCGCGCAAAGAAACGCCTACGAAGCAGGTCCCAACAAACTGGTGAGACATTCACCAGCTACATCGAGAGCATCCTCGACCTCTGCCAGCGTGTCAACTCGAGGATGGCAGAAACTGACAAGGTACGACATATCGTGAAAGGCATTTCCGATAATGCCTTTCAAATGCTGTTCTCGAAGAACCCTGTCACTGTCTCTGAGCTCATCGAGTTGTGTCAGAGTTTCGACGAGCTCCGATGACAGCGTCTTCTCACGCGACTTCCTGACGTCCCAGATGACACCATCTCAAGCCTGACCACCACCTATGACCTTCAGTCGCTGCTATCGCCGATCAAGGAGGTTGTTATTGCTGAGGTTGCTCATCAGGTACCGCTGTATCAACAGCCGGCCAACCACCGTCACCTCTGCCAGCAAACATTCGCCAGGTTATCCAGGAGCAAGTTTGCGCGGCTCTGCCATCTGCATGTGACACTTCACCGTCCGACCCCCATTGCCTGTTCCGAGGTAAATGCACCTCTAGGCTATGCTGAAGTGGCTACTCGACCACCTCTTCAGGCTTTTACATCACTACCATCAGCCGTGCCGCTGCGACCCTCTTCTCGGTTCGCTCAGTCAAGGTCCGTTCAGAGTAGTGGAACATGGCGTACACTCGACTATCAGCCAATATGCTTTTCCTGTGGCCTATGTGGCCACATAGCGCGATAATGTCGTTGGCGCGTCGCTGTCTACCACCAGAGCTACCACCAGAGCTTCGAACTTGCCCCTTATGTGCCAACGCGCCCTTCGTTCATAGGCTCTCAGCCCCCCGACCAGATGTCATCGTACGCAGACCACTGCCCTCCCGTTAACCGCCGCTCGCCATCGCTTCGACGCCGCCCGCCATCGCCGATACGTCGTCGTCCTTCATCGCCGGAGTGGGAAAACTAATGGCCGCAGTTCCAGAGGCAGTAACTGCGTCACCGGAAAAAACCCCAAGGCCTTTCTCTCCACCAACGAATGTTCTCAACGTATATGTGGACGGCGTCGCTGCACTCGCTCTTGTCGACAGTGGTGCCGCAGTTTCAGTGATCAGTGCGAGACAGTGCGAAGAGTTATGACGCCACTAGCAAGTATATCACTTCGTACAGCCAGAGCAGAGCATGTCACGCCGGCCACTGCCTGTACTGCTCACATCACGATTGATAGCCTCATCTATGTCATCGAATTGATAGTGTTGGATCCCTGCTCCCACGACCTCATTTTGGGTTGAGACTCTCTCCGCTAATAAGGCCGTTATCGACTGCTCTTGCGCTGAGGTGGCAGTTCAGGTGTTTGGTGACACTCCGTTATATGATGCTCTTCAAACCGGGAACAAACTACTTGTTGCTGAAGACGTCAACATACCACCGCACTATTTTCCCCTTATCATGGTGTCTTACACCTCGCTCGCCCAGTGGAGTGCGCTTTTCACGCCATCTGCCCTTTTCGTTCGTAGCAAGTGTTCGCCGGTACCTTATGCCCTTCTAGAACTTCATTACGGCGTTAACAGACTGCTCATCTCGAACCAGTTGTCATGGCCTGTAACACTACTTCGGGGTGAGTGCGTCGAGCGTGTTTACAGTCTCAACCCTTCTGCAATTATCGACATGCGGACTGGTACTTCCGCCGAAGTCGAAGTTGCTGGAGTAACCTGTGCCTCTTCGCCGCAGATGACTAAGCCTAACGTACTCAGCAACTTTCTTTTAGACACGTTAACTGTTTCGAAACGTGCTCGGCTTCTACGACTGCTGGACAAATTTCGTTCTTCTTGTGACTGCCAGCATATTCCTCTCGGCCACACGTTAGCTGTGTGTCACCGCATCAACACGGGCACCAATGCGCCATTGCGTCAGAGACCCTATCGCGTGTCCGCAGGCGAGGGCCAGGTTATCGATGACCAAGTAGCTGACATGCTTAAGCGTGGCGTCATCCAGCCGTCGGATAGTCCCTGGGCATTTAAAGTCGTTCTATATAAGAAGAAAGACGGGTCAATTCGTGCCGGTGTTGACTATCAATGTTTTAAGAAAATAACTCGAAAGGACGTTTACCCCTTACCGAGAATCGACGATGCCCTTGACTGCCTCCAAGGTGCGGAGCTCTTCTCTTCTATTGACTTACGGAGTGGCTACTGGCAAGTCCTTCTAGCACCTGAAGATCAGCATAGGACGACATTTGTCACACCTGTTGGCCTTTACGAATTTTCTGTCATGCCTTTTAGTCTTTGCAACATTCAAACGCACGGTGGGCAATTTTGCGTAGAATGAAGTGAAAAACATGCCTGTGCTACTCGTATGACGTGGTTATATTTTCACCAGATTTTCCAACGCATTTCCGAAAGCTAGATGAAGTACTTCAGTGCCTAACTGACGCCGACCTTTAGCTCAACCTGAAGAAATGCCGCTTCGGCGCAAGTCAGCTCACCATCCTCGGCCATGTTGTCTCTAAAGATGGTATTCTTCCTGACACCGCCAAGCTTCGGAAAGTTGCAGAGTTCCCTAAACCTGCGTCCCTTAAGCATCTGCGCAGCTTTTTTTGCTTCTGCTTGTATTTCCGCCGCTTTATTCGAAATTTTGCGATGATCACTGCCCCCTTGATTGAACCTCCACGCAGTGACTCGAAAAGTTACGCTTGGTCACCCGACTGTGACAATGCTTTCGAAAAGGTGCGCGGCCTGTTAGCCTCACCGCCAATCTTGCGTCACTTCGACCCGACTGCTCCGACTGAGGTACACACCGATGCCAGCGGTGTTGGACTCGGCGCCGTGCTCGCACAGCGCAAATCGTGATTCCAGTAGTACGTAGTCACGTACGCAAGCTGTATCCTAAAAAGCGGAGGAGTTATTATGTGACAGAAAAGGAGTGTCAGGCAATTATATGAACTCTCGATAAACTTAGACCATACCTGTGTGGTCACCCCTTCGGCGTAGTCACCGATCACCATGCGCTTTGTTGGTTATCCACATTGAAGGGCACCTCGGGCCGCTTAGCACACTAGGTTTTGCGATTGCAAGAGTTTGATATGTAAGCTGTATGCAGGTCTAGCCGACGTCACACTGATGCCGACTCCCTATTACGTTCACCTGTGTCCTCCGAAAGCTCTGCATGTATATTAGCCGTGGATGAAATGGTTGCGTTTCCTTAAAACTGCGACATGGCGTCTGAGCAACGTAAGGATTACTGAATCAGCGCTCTTCTGCGATTCCTTTCAGACCCTTCAACTTCTCCTCACTTCTCGAACGTTTCGCCGTCAAGCCGCTCACTTTGAGGTGTGCGATGACCTGCTTTATCGCAGGAACTACAAGTTTGACGGCCGAAAGTGGTTGCTCGTCATACCTCACCATCTTCGTGCTGCAATATGTACAGCTTTCCATGCTGACCCTCAGTGCACATATGCGGGCGTCTTCAAAACACACGCTTGGCTTTCTCTCCGGTTTCATAGGCGAGGCATGTACACCTTTGTGCTCAAATGCATTCAGTCATGCCCGCAGTTCCAACGACGCAAAGCTCTCCTTCATCATACCTCTGGTTTGATTCAGCCAATCCCTTGCCCACACAGTCCATTCAACCGCACTGTAATCGATCTTTATGGACCTCTTCCATTCACGGCTTCTGGAAACCGTTTGAGCGTTGTCGCTGTCAACTACTTGACACGATACGCAGAGACAGCCACTTTGCCTGCTGCCACAGCACGCGACGTATCATCTTTTCTCTTGCGGAACTTCATTCTTTATTAGCGCACCGCGTGAACTTCTCAGTGACAGAGGACGTGTATTGCTCTCTGAAGTCGTCAACGCACTCCTTGCCGAATGCCATATCATTCACCGGACTAGCACCACCTACTCTCCGCAGGCGAATGGATTGATGAAAAGATTCAACCATACCCTGGGGGACATGATATCTAAGTATGTTGTCTCAGACCACTTCTATTGGGACCTCACTCTGCCTTTTGTGACGTACACATATAACACTGCTCCACAGGCGACTATGGGCTTTTCGCCATTTTTCCTGTTATACGGCCGAGACCCTTCCATCTCACTAAATACCATTCTACTCCACCACCCCGATTACTCCGAGTCTACGTTCATCTCTGAAGCGGCCCGCCACGCCGAGGAATGCCATAGGCTTGCCCGGTTGTGTACAATCATCGGCCAATAAAAACGAAAATCTCGACTTGACGATAACCAGCCGTGCCCCAACTTTGTTTCGGACACTCTTGTGTGGCTTTGGGTTCCCGCTGTTTCTACAGGCGTTTCATAGAAGCTTGTTTCAAAATACCAGAGACCCTACCACGCTGTCTCGCAGACTTCACCTGTTAACTACATCGTCGAACCCCTTACGCCATCCACAGACCAGCGCTTTCGGGGTCGTGAAACCATTCACGTACAGCGGTTGAAACCTTATTACAGTCGTCTCGTACTATGTCCTCCGTGAGTTGCCAGGATGGCTCCTTTTCCAACGGTGGACGAAATGTAGTGAAGAGGAATGCCCCCCTACTGCTGCGACATCGACGCGTTGGCGCGAGGCGCGAGCTAAGGCGTCTGGTAGCTGCTCTGACGCTGCCCGTATACCCGGCCACTTCTTGCTGCTTCTGTATCGACGATGCTATCGCTTTTGACCTTGCATTTGCATTATACACCAAACATCGGCGAGACCTCACGAAAAGACGTCGACATGTGGCTCAAAAACTACAGGTGGGTAAGCAGAGGGAAGGAATGGGACTCTAACGAACAGCTCAGTCGTGTTGTATTCTCGTTAACTGACACCGCCCTCATAAGGTACGAGAACCACGAGGACATGTCCACCACTTGGGAGCATTTTGTTGAAGTGGAGAGGTGTTTCGGTGATTTTGACGCAAAAAAACGCGCGGAGCAGACATTGTTTCAGAGAGCACATGTAGCAGGAGAAACAGACATGACGGACATAAAAGAAATAATTAAGCTGTGCAAGATCGTGAAAGCATGGATGTCTGAAATAGACAAGATTGAACACGTTCTCAAGGGTATAGCTGAAGACGTGTTCAACTACTTATTTGAGAAAGACAGCCTGAACTTCTGAGACAGCCTGAACGAAAAAGACAGCCTGAACAAGAAGTACTGTTGTACCTTTCAAAGCCTAAAGATGCGACAAAACTCTCCGAAATTCGGCTGCCTGTTAACGACCCACTGTGGCGATAGTTGAAACAGTGCTGCCTAGCGACCTTGCTTTGACCATACGGTAGATTGTCAGAGAAGAGCTGCTTCGATGTCAGCAGACCTATTATCGCCCCAGCAATTAACAGAATGCCTACGGAAGCGAACCAAAACGGGTGCGAACTCTAGTTACTCTTGCACCATGGCAACCATCAATCAACGCAGCAGACGCGTATGAATACCAATGCACACGGCAGGCTGGATTCCCGCGTCAACTACCCCCAAATCATGAACGAAGTTTTCGCCCATCTGGTTACCCAACATCACCAGCCTATGGTGCCCCTGAAGGGCAGCACCGCTATCCCATGCCTCCCGAGAAGACTCATTACTCTGAGTAGCCACGTGTCCCTTGACTGATTCCAGTGTGCTACAACTGTTGCGTCCCGATTTACATCGTATGTTTTTGCGACCACCGCCCATATCAGCTGCAGCCTTCGTACAGGACTCACAAACTTTTCCACCACCCGCTCTCCACGTCACGGCAACCACGCGCACCAACCGGGTCATTTGACCTCTCGCCAGCTTCTGATCGAAATTTGACGCCAGCACCAGCCCCACATGCTCCGCGATCGCCGTCGCCATGGCGACGCACATGGTCACCGCCGCCTGAAAACTACTCGGTGCGGCCAGTGGGGGTGAGGCCGCGAGATTTTGGGCGCTATCTATAGATATACCGCCGTCATCGTTTATGTTGAAAAATAGAGTTCATGTAGTTGTCGATGGAGTGGCTACTATGGCACTTGTGGAAACCGGCACGACAGTCCCCGTGATAAATGTAAATTTTAAGAACCTGCTAGGACCTAAAGTGAGATTAGCCTGAACCGTCGGGTGATATTTCGTGGTGTAAGTGGTGAAGCATTGTGTCCAGTGGGATATTGTACTGTGGACATCTCGCTGTGTGGCAAGGTGTTTTGCACAGAGTTTGCGGCTATTCCGCGGTCTACACATGACGTTATCTTGGGTATCGACTTCTTGCGTGAGTGTGGGGCAACTCTCGGCTGCAGAAGTGGGCAACATTGCGTCCATAGTACTTTCCTAGCGGCGCTACAGGAAAACGCTCGGTGGGATGGATGCATCTTTTTCGTCTCCATAGACACAGTCTTTCCGGCATTTTCTACTGTGTGTGTTCCCGTGACATCTTGCAGTAACAAGTGCGGCACGCTCGAACCGGGCATGCCTGAAAAGAGAACATTCTCATTTTCCACTATGTAGTGCCAGTCATTGATGGATGGGCAGGTGTGCGTACAATGAACAGTTCCATGGCACCTGCAGTTTTGCCAGGCGTCAGTAAATTTGCCGTATTCAGACCCGAATTATCTACAACGGTGGTTGCGCTTGCTGATGCTACAAATTAAAATGAACATTCAGGTTCACAACGTTCAGATGATGCCCAATTAGTACAAATGTTCAGCAAGACACTTGACCAAAGCGAACATCATACACTGCTCAACGTTTTATCTAAGCCCTTGAAAGTGGTCGATTTAAAAAGAATTAGCCAAAAGCCGTCATTGCCAGGCAGCGTCTCGGATACGTCATCAGATCCACACCGAATCGGCGCGTCCAATTAGGCAGAAACCTTACCGAGTGACACCATCGGAGCACAAGATCATCGACGAGCAAGTTCAAGAAATGCGGGAAAAGGAATAATACATGAATGAACAAGTCCGTGGGCTGCTCCCGTCATTCTATTGAGGAAGATTTTGCGTACGTGTAGATTTTGCGTCGACCACCACCGACTGAATTCTGTTACCAAGAAAGACGTCTGTGCACTGCCGTGCAGCGATAACGCTCTAGACTGCCTGAATTGCACGTCCTTGTTTTTATCTGTTGAATTGAGATCAGGTTACTGGCAATTTCAGGTTACTGGCGAATTCCGATGAATGTAGCTGACATAGAAAAGACAGCATTCGTTACTATCGACGGACTTAATGAGTTCAAAGTTATGCCAATCGGGTGATGTCATGCTCCTGCGACATTCCAATGATTTATGGACTCTATTATACGTGGTTTAAAATTGCATATATGCGTGTGTCACCTTGATGATGTCATAATTTTTAGACGTAAGTTTCAGGAGTACAACACTCGCCTAGACCTCGTGCTCAACTGCACTGAAAAGACTGGCATCTTATTGAATCAAAAAAGGGACACTTTTATGTGCGACAGACAATGGTGTTGTGACATCTCGTCGAGAAAAGTGTGAGTACACCCGACTCACAAAAGACAGCGACCATTGAATCGTTCGAGTTACCTCAATCAGTAAACAAGTTCATTGCTTCATCGGACTCTGCTGGTATTTCTGCCGGTTCGTACTCAGGTTTGCCGATGTCGTTCACGCCTTGATGAGCCTTCTACACAAGAACATGTCGTTTCAGTGCACCTCTTAGCGTGGGGTCGCTTTTCGCCAGCTGAGGTATTTGTTAGCCCCGAAGTTGATAGTTCGACTCTTCACTTCTTCGTCACGCACGGAAATTCACACAGACGCAAGTGCCATCAGTATCGGTGCCGTTCTCTTTCAGCCCTCTGGTACGAAAGAACACGTCAGCCTCAAGTCATTCTTTAGGCAAGCCTTAACGCCACTACACAGTGATTGAGCAGGAATGCCTAGCGGTAGTCTTCGCCGTGCGATGGTTTCGTTCATATATCTATGGTCGTCCGTTCACTATTGTCGCAGATCACCATTCCCTGTGTTGGCTGGTCAACCTTCGTAATTTATCTAGCCGCCTCACACGATGGACCATTCTTTTGCATGAATACGTCTTCACCATTTCATACAAGACTGGCCGTCTACATGCTGATACGGATTGCTTCTCCAGGATGCCGCTACCATGACAGATTGTGAAGACAACTTCGACCACCTTGATACTTCTCTGTCGTCAGGCTTTTTCGATGCCGTGACTTTCGCCGCTGAGCAGCGTATTGACCCAAGCTTGAAAGCTCTCTTCCCCGGAGAAAAGGTCATTAAGCAAAGGCCGATTCTGCGTCCGAAAGGGTATTCTTTACCAGAGAAACTTGATCACCACGGAAGCCCGCTTTCTGCTGATTGTTCCTGAGTCCCTTTAAGCGTCTTTTCTGCGTCTCAGCATGACGACCTGACCGATGGCCATGTTGGAACCACCCAAACACTTAGTCTTACGGAAGAGCGGATCTATTAGACGAAAATGAGCAAGACAATTCAAAACTACGTGCCCAGCTGTGTGCAGTGACCGAGCCACAAGAGGCCCAACTCAGGTCTAATCGCTCACCTACAGCCCGCAAAAGCCACTGGTGCCATTTTGAAAAGGTCGGCAGTGAACTTATGGGTCCATTCCCACGCTTCTAAAGAGGTAATCGGTGCATAATTGTATCCACCGACTACCTGACGCGGTACTGCGAGACGGTGGCCTTATCCTCCGCCAAGGCAGTCCTGGTTTTGGAGTTCCTGTTGCATTTAATTATCCTCCGACACGTTTCACCCCACGCAATATTATGTGACCGTGGTTCCAATTTAACGCGGATATTGGGAATCATTGCTTCGTTTGTGTGTCTTTGAGTTACGAAACTCAACTGCGTATCATACACAAACTAACGGCCTGATCGAGCGCACAGACCAGACGTTCATCAACATGTTGTCAATAGACGTCGCGTCTGGCCACAAGAACTGGGATGAAGTACAACCGTTCATCACGTACGCCTTCAACACGGCGAAACACGAAACGAAATGCTACAGCCCTTTCTTTCCGTTCTACGCTCACTCACTTCAACATACGCTGGACACTATCTTCCCTTTTATCGTTCATGAGAATTTCACGATTGCGGAAACTTATTGCCGTGCACGCCCTTTGCATGCTTAAAAACAATGGCAGCGCAAGAGTTCTTCGAAACTCGCTACGACAGCCAACACCGGCATGTAACCTATGCTCCCGGTGATGTAGTGTGGGTGTGAGCCCCAATACCCAGACGTGGCTTAAGCCAACAGCCACTCGCACACTACGCCAGTCCGTTCGTGATACTCAATCATCTCAGTAAAATCAATCATCAAATCGCGCGTGTGACCACTAGTGGCCGACGTTCATGCTAGACAGAGATGACGGTTGCTGCCCGCCTGAAGCTGTTTACACAAAGGATACAAGAATGACTCGTTCAGAGGGCTTCGCTTGAGAGAGGAGGAATAATACGAAGTGTCACTACCAGAAAAAAGACGACAAGTGCGGGTAGAGAAGGAAGACAACGTTTTCTTCTATGGTGATCGCGGTGTCAGTGCCCAATAAAACCCCTTAATTTACCTTTCCTACGTAACTATACACACACACACACACACCTATATATTGTCACGGGGCTGTGATGTGGCCGAAGACAGGAGACTTTGTGTGGGAATTTAACTGTTTATTCGGGCGAACCAGCGCCGGTAAATGGTAAATCCGATTAGAGTAGCACTCTTGGACTGATAGCGGCGAACGGAGCGTGGCCGTCGATCAACTACTGACAAGCGGCGAAGTGCGTCGGCATTTATACTCTTGCCATCGAATGCTCTAGCGTTATCGCTGGCGGTGGCGTAGGTTTCAGAATAATCTGTACAGTTCGCAGAGTGGGCGTGATCTTATCGAAATGATCTACCGGAAGCTTCTCGAAAACTACAGTGCCGGGTCGGCCCGCTGTCGTTCAGCGAAGTCGTCGGTAGTTATCGTTCCCAAGAAGTAGTCGTCATCCGGGTCGTCGGGTGGTGGTTGGTCGACAGGCGCACGAGAGAGACAGTCGGCGTCGGATTCTTTCTTGCCGGACCTGAAAATGACAGTATTGTCATATTCTTGAAGTCTCAGGCTCCATCGTGCGAGGTGATCTGAAGGGCCCTTCAAGGTGGCTAGCCAACACAAGGCGTGGTGGTCGCTCACAACTTTGAAGGGCCTGCCGTAGAGGTAGGGGCGAAATTCGACGTAACCCAGATGAAGGCGAGGTACTCCTTTTCTGTTGTGGAATAATTGGCTTCTGCTTTGGATAGCGATCAGCTGGCGTAACTAATAACCCTTTCAAGTCCGTGAGTCCTCGGCACAAGAACGGCGTCAAGACCTACGCTGCTTCGTCAGTGTGTATTTTTGTCTTGGCGAATTCGTCGAAATGAGCAAGTAATGGAGGCGTCTATAGGCGATGTTTAAGCTCCTGGAACGCGTGTTCTTGCGGCGTTTCCCACTTGAACTCTACGTCGGCCTTGGTAAGGTTGGTGAAAGGATCGGCGATGCGGACGAAGTTTTTCATGAACCGTCTATAATAGGCACACAGGCCCGGAAATTGGTGCACCGCCTTCTTGTCAGTGGGTGGCGGGAAGTCGGCGATGGCGGCTGTTTTCCGTGGATAGAAACAAACTCCAGACTTGCTAATAACGTGCCTCAGAAGCAAGAGCTCCTCGTACGCAAATCTGCACTTTTCTGGCTTCAGTGTGAGTTCGAATGTCTTGATGGCTTGAAAAACAGCTTCAAGGCGCAGAAGATGCTCGTCGAAACTCGAGGAAAACATGACGATGTCGTCCACGTACACAAGGCAAGTCTGCCACTTCAATCCTGCCAGTACTGTATCCATCATCACTGTATCCAGCATCACTTTAAACAGTACTGTATCCAGCATCACTTTAAACTCGTAGAGGCCGTACGGTGTTATAAACGACGTCTTCTCTCGGTCTCTTTTGTCGACTTCGATTTGCCAATAGCCAGTCATGAGGTTCATTGACGAAAAGTACTTGGCGTTATGGAGCCGATCAAGTGCATCGTCTATGCATGGGAGAGGATACCCGTCCTTTCTTGTGATTTTGTTCAGGCAGCGATAATCGACGCAGAAACGTAGGGTCCCAACCTTTTTCTTCACTAACACCACGGGGGATGCCCATGGACTCTTGGATGGCTGGATAATGTCATCCCGCAGCATTTCATAAACTTGTCTCTTCATGACCTGACGTTCTCGCGTCGAAATCCTGTACGGACTCTGACGGAGTGGTCTGGAATTTTCTTCGATTATGATGTGATGTTTCGTGAATGGGGTCTGCCGAATTTTGGATGACGAATAGCAATCTTCGTATTGCAGGAGCAGAACCTTGAGCTGTTCTTGCTTATGGTTAGGAAGTCTGGGATTGACATCGAAAGCTATGGGAGGGGCTTGGTTCCTCAGAGAAGGTTCCGCAGAATCGGCGAGGGCGAAAGCACTGGTGGCTTCGACAATTTCGTCAATGTATGCGACCGTTGTCCCTATGTTCACATGTTTATACTTATTGCTGAGATCCGTAAGCATAACCATTGCTTTGCCTCCCCGCAGCTCTGTAATTCCTCTTGCGACGCAAATATTTCGGGTGACCAACAGATGCTGACTGCCTTTAACGACGCCTTCCAAGTCAGGTGATTTAGGAGCGCTGACTGAAATAATGTCGCTGGAGTGAGGCGGAATCGTAACTTGTTTTTCCAGCACATTTGAGGCATGGTTCCTTGATGGCGTGCGCGGCGGTAGTGCTTCTTCTGTGAATTACGTTATCCACTTTGTTTTTAGGTTGATGACAGCACCATGGAGGCATAAGAAGTCCATGCCAAGGGTGACATCTGTCGAGCAACGCAGTATGACAACGAAGTCTGTTGGATAAATACGGCCGTTAATGGTGACTCGTTGTGCAGATTCCTGCTGGCGTTACGAGATGACTTACGGCTGTCCGGATTTCAGGGCCGTCCCAAGCTGTCCTAACTTTCTTTAACGTCGCGGCAAACGACCCACTGATGACGGAGTATTCGGCTTCAGTATCGACGAGAGCGGTCACACTGTGGCCGTCGATAAGAACGTCGAGGTTGCTAGTTCGCCGTCTCGCATTACAGTTAGGACGTGGCTTCGGGTCACGGCTGCGTCGGCTTGTTCCGCTGCTTCCATGTTGCGTCGTCAGGTCACCTTCGGTAAGTGAGGTTTCGCCGTCAGGGCTTTGCCTTGTTGGCGTTGTGTTCGGAAAGCTTCGTCGCGGCGTCGTCGTTGTCGGAGGCTCTTCGGTAGTTCGGCGCACAGCAACCGCACCTCCATCGGTTGCTGCACTTAGTTTCCTGGATATGGGCTAGGAGACCGGCCCTGTGTGGCGCCAGAGAACTGCCGGGGGTACGGTGATATGCGGCAACTGGGCGACGGCCAACGGGAAGGACTTCGTGGTGTCCATTGAGTAACTGTCAGGTAGTCGGCGACGTCACGTGGCCTTTCTCTTGGCTGCGGACGCGGTGCATTCACAGCGAAGCCACGCAGTCCAATCTGTCGGTACTGGCAGCGGCGGTACGTGTGTCTGGCCTCGGCGCAGTGGTAGCAGAGCGGGCGGTGGTCAGGGGTGCGCCATACGTCTGTCTTCCTCGGCGCACTGCACTGGGCCGCTGGCGAACGGTAGGACGTTGGTGGGGGTGGTGAAGGCAGTGGCATCTGGCGGCGGAAGTGCTGTAAGGCAGCGTTTTCGCGAGCGCATGGAGGAGGGGCGTGGCGGCGAGCTGCACCAGCATAGCTAATGGCTTGCAGCTAAGGCTCTTGAGGCTGAGCAACGCCCAGCGATTGCTGGATCTCCTCGCGTACGACGTCCGCGATGGATTCTACGTGAGGCTGCGCTGAAGGAAGTAAATTTTGCAGCTCTTCTTGCACGATTGCTCGGATCGTCTCCCGCAAGTCAGTGGTTCCAAGCGCTTGAAGGCCAGCGTAGCTGGTAGACGAGAAGCTATGGTTATATTGCCGCGTGCGCATCTTCAGCGTCTTCTCTATCGTAGATGCTTCTGAAATGAATCCGGCGACCGTCTTTTGCGGGTTTCTGATCAGCCGGGCAAAGAGTTCCTGCTTTACTCTTGCAAGAGCAGACGGTCCTTCTCCTCGGACATGTCGGAGTCAGCGTGGCGGAAAATTTTAATCATATCTTCAGAGAATAGCGCCACGTTTTCGTTTGGCATCTGCATGCGCGCTTCAAGAAAAGCTGCGGCCTTCTCTTTGCGCACCAGACTTGCGAAAGTGGTGAGGAACCTGGCGCGAAAGACGTCCCACGTCCGAATGCTTCGCTCTTTATTCTCGAACCAGGTCCGAGCAGCATATTCTAAGGGGAACTACACATGCCGAAGCTTGTCATCGTCTGTCAAGTCATTGAAGGCGGCGACCCGGTCAAACCTTTCGATCCAGCTTTCCGGGTCTTCCAGTGGCGAACCACGGAAAGTTGGCGGCTCTTTGGGTTACCGGAGTAGAAGTGCTGCAGGCTGAACGGCGCGGTCGTAGTTGCAGTAGTTGATGTCAGGATCCGAGTCGGCCTGGCTGCTTCAGGAAGAGGCCCGTACTGTGGTTGTAGTCCCCTCTGCCTGCGGCTTGTTCGCTGTTCATGGTTAACGTCCGTGTCTTCTTTGACGCTTAGGCTTGGGTCGCGGCTTGAAGGAGGCGTCCGGTAAATGGAAGAAACAGCACCTCCACCAGATGTCACGGGGTCGTGACGTGGCCGAAGACAGGAGACTTTGTGTTTGAATTTAACTGTTTACTTGGTGAACCTGTGGCCGGTAAACGGAAAGTCCGATTACAGTAGCAGTCTTGGACTAATAGCGGCGAACGGAGCGTCGGCCGTCGATCAACTACTGACAAGCGGCGAAGTGCGTCGGCATTTATACTCTTGCCATCAAATGTTCTAGCGTTATCGCTGGCGGTGGCGTAGGTTTCAGAATAATCTGTGCAGTTCGCAGAGTGGGCGTGATCTTATCGAAATGATCTACCGGAAGCTTCTCGAAAACTACATGCGTTTTGCGCTGAGAATTGTGTAGTGTTTGGGGGCGATAACAAAACTTGAGAAACTTAATGTGGCAATATATATATATATATATATATATATATATATATATATATATGATTCCAAAAAGAAATTCTGTGGGTCCGGTGCAAATATAATTAAGAAATAAAGGAGCATACTTACAAAAATTTCATAGTTGTTTACTCTACGTTTTGCCTTGGCACGGCCGAAACGTAGAGTACTCAACTATCAAATTTTCGTAAGTGTGCTCCTTTATTTCATTTTATATATATATATATATATATATATATATATATATATATATATATAGTCCAGTAGATCCTCAGTCAGCGGTCACAACGTGGTTAATTTCGACGTTTCGGCCTAGAGTCTGGCCTTCATCAGGATGAAGGCCAGACTCTAGGCCGAAACGTCGTTATAAACCACGTTGTGACCGCTCACGGAGGATCTACTGGACTATATGCAACGCTACGGCCACTCAACCACCATGCCTGCCTATATATATATATATATATATATATATATATATATATATATATATATATATATATATATATTTATATATATATATATATTGTGATGAGCGAGATAGAGAACAAGAGACAACACCTGATCCTGGGCCAGCTGCTCTTATTTTCTCTTCTTCTTCCTCTACCTTATTTAGCTGCCCACGCGCCCGAGCTCCAGCGTCATTCTTCGTCTTGACACTCGGCCATGACTGCGCGCGCGCGGAGCTGGCGGCAAAGTTTTTTCTGGGTAGGCTTGGCTGCATCGTGGTGGTCGTCCCGAACCGCAATGCATCATGGAGGGACGGTCTGGGGGAAGCGTCTCTGGTGGATGGCACTGGCTGCCTCGAGCCGGTCGGTCAACACCACGGTTTGCCTCTGCTTGAAGATCTGTCAATGTGTACTCAGGTGGGCGCAAATGGCTTTGTCGCTGCGGTTGAACTCGTCCATGGCCCAACGTTTTCTGACAACTCGTGGAATACCGCTCAGGCGGAAGGCCCTGACTGTTCCGGTAAAGTCACAGAGTAACCTGGAAATGCTGGTGTTAGTCTCACCACTATTGGTGGACTGAACTGCCGTGGGACGCTGTGTGAGGCAGCTGTGTGGACGTTTGCGCTATTTCTCGAAATGAGTTGCGACGCAGCTCAAGGTTGGGCATCAATACGACAGCAGAACTCTCCGATGTTGTCCAGCTGGTGGCTTCTGGCAAACTGTCGCGTGCAGACTTGGTGTGCCGGGAGGAAACAGCACGAGGGCCGGTCCTCGACAAGTTCTCAATAGCAGTGGCCTCAGCCTGGCTAGGTGTCTGGGTTTTCTCAAAGGAAACATCCCTTGGGAGCCAAGTGTCTGCATGGCTGAGCGTATGTGCGTCTTCGAAAATGAATGTATGAGTCGTCTGCAAAGATGGCTGTGTCAGGTTACGGCTGATCTTGTTCGCATCCTCGGAAAGGCCTGCTTTGTGAAGTGGTAAGGAGTGCATTTTGTTTCCGACGATCATGGTCTGGTGGGGTTCAGTTGTGTCTGGTACGATAGATGTGAACGCCTCCATGTCCTCAAACGACAACGAGCGCGAGGACAGTATATCTTGAGGAAGGTCTGGTAGTGGTATTCCCGGGTCTAATAACGATGCAGAGTTCACAACCCTGCAGAGGAGGACTATGGTCACTTTGGTCAGGATCAGCAGCAGGAAACTCCTCGATATACTTCATTTTTCGAAAGGCGTCTATTTGCAAGGCAGAAATGCTCTCATATTCAGTTACTGAATCATGTAAAGTGTGAAGACCCGCTTTCGTTTGGTCAATGATGAGCATGGTGAAATCCACAGGCACGTGCGTTTCATGACGCAGTAGAATGTTCAGTAAGATGGAGGCTGGTGCCTCAGCGTCTACTGATTGGTCTCACGACTCTGGATGGCGTTCATTGGGGCCTGTCGCCAGGCGTTTTGCAAAACTTGCCGTGAGAGACCTACCGGACACAGGCACACCATTGGGCCGCTGCTCCATGACAGCAGAAGTGCCTGCGCAAGGCAGAGTTGCAAGGTCGTGATTGTTCCCTACATCTTCGTCACCGAGAGATGACAGGATGGTAGGGGCTCGAATTGCATCCTCTAGGTCAGGCTTTTTTCGAGTTCCGTCTTGAGAGAAGGTCGAATTGCATGGGCAGGTGGCACAGGGAATCGGACCGAAAGCAGCTACGAGCTTGCTCCACTCCACCCAGGACTGCTGCTTGTAGCCTTCATACCGGTGCCACGCCGCTGCACCTTCCCGAAGACGATCTACAGCCACGGTCCATTTTCGGGATTCCGTCCAGGCCTCGCGCATTGCTATCGCGTTTACGGTTGCCACCCAGCTGTCGGCGTCGTTCCGGACCTCGTGGAATTCCGGTAGTTCGCAGACGGCTGGTGATTGTGAGGTGGCAGGTGGCAACGCAGAGATCACCGACGCGAAGCAGTCGAGCTGGTGTGAGAGCTTGATCAAAGAAGACTGAAGCTCCCTGTGGTGTTCCGGTGTGCTTGCCTCAAGGCCGTACGAGGCAGCTACATTCAACACTGCGTTAATGTCACACAATGCTGGCAACATTGTAGGAGCTCGCTCGGCGATCAACACTGTCAGTTTGTTAGTGTCGGCGTGGATCAGTGCGATGGTACGCCGCAGTTCCACAGCACTGTCACACGAGGCTTCTGAACTGTTTTGGTTCGTGTCCGTGGAGTACGTGGTTCTAATAGTACTCACGGAGGGGACACGGACGTCCAAGGAAGCATGAACAGCGTTTCTTGGCGGCTTATGTGTTGGAAGAGTACCGCACAGTAACTTCAGGCCGTGGGAAGCTTGAGCTGCATTCTCAAAGGGCAGGAGCCCGTGCGTATTACGGCCGCGAAATGGTAGCATAGTATCTATTGGTAGCTTAGTGTCCGTTAGGAAGTTTGCGGGTACAAATTGGCCGCAGCAAGCACAGGACCGGGTTAACTGGTGGAACATAGGAGAGGCCTTTGTCCTGCAGTGGACGTAGTCAGGCTTATGATGGCGATGATGATGATGATGATGATGATCCTTTGGGTGATGCCCTGGTACAACAGAGGAGGCATGGACACCGTCCACTGATGGTCTGATGGGCAGCTGAAGCGGCGACCGGGTTGATGACTCCATCGCCAAAGAAGCGTGAACGGCGTTTTTGGATGGAGAAGCCCGCACTGCCGACGAACCACGAAGACACGTACCAGTGGCTTCCCGCAGAGGGTTCACTTGTCGGCTTGCGCTGACGACCGAATCCATCGACAAGGACGGGAGGACGGCGTCCCTTGTGAAATGGCACCGGTAACGTGTACTGCAGCAGCCGAACGGTGCTGCCAGTGGCGGCAGGTGAACAGCTGCCGACGAGGCCTTGACGCCGTCCTAAATGACGAAGCCAGGACGTAAGACTTTTTCATCGACTTCGTCATTGTGATGAGCGAGACAGAGAACAAGAGATAACACCCGATGTTGTTGTTGTTTCCCTGTGCAAATGGCTCGTACCCAAAGGAGGGGAAAGGCCGATTATAAAGTGAAGTTGCCCTGTACTTTCATCATTCCGGCATTCCTACAAAACTTTTGTAACTTAATTTTGATTTGAAATGCCGATATCAACTTTGCAGAAAAAAATAAAGAAAAATAGTGAGACCATAAATTACCAAGAAAACCGTTCAGTTGCAGTGATATATTTCTGAACGGCAAATAAAACATCCTTGTGGCTGAAACCCAGTCTAGAGGCTCCAAATGAAAGAAGATCAGGTTGTGATAATTGCAAGCCTAGTCTTTAAAGAGGTGGTGCTAGTATGCTTTGCCTGAATATATCGAAACGGTGACAATGTAATAAAAAATGGCTGATCGTTTTCTCTTGGTTACAGTAAATACACATAGGGGAATTCCATATACCTGATCTATGCAAGTAAAAATTGAGGGAGGTAACGCGGCAACGAAATTTCGTGATGACAACTTCCATAATCCTTGAATTAGACAGTTCTCTGCGCCAGGGAAACAACAAGTGGTTGTACTCCGGAGAAGCCGTCAGTGCAGGGTCTGATAAATTTTGCCTGATTTTAAGTGTGAAATCGCGCCACCATAATGTATACTGTATGAGGAAATATAGGAATGATTGGTGTCGAAAGCGATGCCTTCGCAAGAGAATCAGCTATTTCGTTTAACAACAAACCTTTGTGCCGTCGTGCCCAAATAAATGAATACTTCGGAGATGACAGGGAACCAGTGATTTAAAAAGTTTCAGTATGGACGAGCGACCAGATGCAGACAGAGAAGAGAACACTGATAATGAATCAGATTTAACTGCTACGACTGCAATGGAAATATTCACCCTTCGCAAAGCTAACATTATTGCCATCAATTCAGCCGGAAAGACAGGAAGAAAATCTGGTAAGCCAAGTGAAAATGACCAATCATTACGGGGCTGTATATTCCAACGCCTGATTTTTTATGTGATTGAGATGCGTCCATTGCTATAATGACATTTGTTGGCAAAGTACTTAAGTGGTCCTGCAATAAACCATTTAAAATGCCTGTCCTGGGCCAGCTGTACTTATTCTCTTGTACTTATTCTCCAGTCGTACAGTTAAGCTGTACTTATTCTCCAGTCGTTCAAGCGCCTGCACCACTGACTTACGCCGAAGCTGCCGCACGAACTCCGTCCTCTGCAGCGGGAATGCCGGCTGTGTATGTTCGCGCAACCCCTCAGCCTCATTTTCAGCACACCATACAGCCTTTCCAGCCACTATTCCGGGCGAGACCCACCCGGGCGAACCGATGGCGCTCACCCGACAACCGGCCTTTCTGCTTTGCTTGTGGTTACGCCGGTCACGTAGCCCGTTATTGCTCTCGAGTACAGCCGGCTCCCATTTCTTCGCCTGTTGCTGGCTAGCTTAGCCGTCCGTATAACTACGAACTGCTGTCTATGCCACTGTCATCTCACCCAGGTTCGTCTGTTCGAAGGTCGCCGTCTCCACGACGTCGTTTCCTGTCCCCCATGCGGCCAAGCTCGGCTGCTCATGCGCGGGAAAACTAGTCGTCGCAGTCCCAAACGCAAGGACTGCGACACTATCGCATTGTAAAAGCTCTCAGAGCCGCCCATCAAATGTCATTGACGTGCTTGTGGACGGTGTTCATGCATCTACTCTTATTGCCGCTGGAGCTGCCGTATCAGTTATGAACGAAAACCTTTGCCCCTTTCTTCAAGAAGTGACGACGCCAATTTCTGGGTTGCCCCTTTGTACATCTAGTTCACATCGTATTCATTACAGCAGGCTGCGCAGCTCGCGTTCTCGTTCAGGACGTTCTGTATGTCGCCCAATTCATCATCATTCCTGCATGCTCTCATGACGTCATCCTGGGATGGGATTTTCTCTCCCGCAGCGACGTCGTCATTCATTGGGCCGCTGCCGAATTCAAACTCTCACCCTTCTCGCATTTGACGCCAGAAGACAGTCCCTCGATGTAACATAATAGCCACCGCAACACGTGCTGATATGTGATGTGTGATATGTGATATGCATCGTGTTACGTCAGCACCAGGTTGCTATAAAAGATGAGTGCGTAGGAAATAAAGGTCGGTGTCTTTCCACGGTATCAAGTGTGCTGTTCTTCCGTCAGCTGCTCTCCGCGAGTTGGCTATGACAGTGGCGACGAGGATTGGATTTTTCGCCGAGACCATCGGAAGTGGTTGCAACGTTCAAGTTTAATTCAAAAATACGTCATTCTGGTGAAACGGCTGAGAATTTCTTCGCTCGCCTGAACAAACTTGCTGACGATTGTGCTTTCGGCTCGTTTCGAGACAGAATGCTTCGTGACCGCATCGCGGCAGGCATCAACGACGAGACAATGCAGCGACGACTGTTGGAGTCACCAGATTTGACCCTTTATACCGCAAAGAAGACAGTTATCGCGATGGAAGCGGCGAACAAAGATTCTTGCGCGCTGTCAACAGCCATGCCAATGACTGTTGCGCCGACTAATGCCGTGTCACGTGATACAGGAAAGCAGAAGCATAAACCAGTTTCATGTTTCCGCTGCGGAGGCGAGCATCTAGCGACGCAGTGTCGACATGCAAGTAGCGTCTGTCACAAGTGTCGAAGCAAGGGGCACCTGGCGCGAGTATGCAAGGGTAAGGCAGTTACAGTTACGAGCGCAGGTGGTTCAGCGTTTTTGTCCCGGAAGCATCAGTCAATCCATACCGTAGACGACGAAGAAAGCCGTTCTGAAACACCGGCACCGCAAGTCTACGAAATGTGGCAAGTGCGCGCACCGGATCACGACGGTAGCCCCTACCGGGTGGAGGTGTCCGTGAATGGAACTTCACTCATTATGATTGATTGATTTGTGGGGTTTAACGTCCCAAAACCGCCATATGATTATGAGAGACGCCGTAGTGGAGGGCTCCGGAAATTTTGACCACCTGGGGTTCTTTAACGTGCATCCAAATCTGAGCACACGGGCCTCGACATTTCCGCCTCCATCGGAAATGCAGCCAACTTCACTCATTATGGAAATTGACACGGGAGCAAGTGTGTCTGTCGTGTCGGAAGAGACCTTTCGCCGCATATTTCCCTCTTGTCGTCTGGAACCGTCAAGCGTCATGCTGAAAGGTTACGCCGGTGAGCTGTCCGCGGTGCAAGGCAGCCTGCCTGCGACTGTACGACTGGGAAACCATGAGTGCCGGGACGTGTTGTACGTCGTCCCAGGACGCTGCCCGTCCTTTATGGGGCGTGGCTGGATAAAAGGCCTCGGAAGCGAGCTGCGCAATGTGATGGACGTTAAGGCTATCACGTCGGTTGAGGGACTCGTCGCTGAGTATGCGAGTGTTTTCGACGACGCCTTGGGAACATTCAAGGGAGTGTCCGCGAAAATAACCATCGAAGACAACGCGAAGCCGCGGTTCTTCAAGGCTTGCCCTGTTCCGTTCGCAATAATCGACCACGTCAACGAGGAACTGATGCGCATGGAACGAGTTGGAGTGCTGCGTCCAGTTAAAACTTCGGAATGGGCTGCGCCTATTGTGCCTATCTTGAAGCGGAGTGGCCAGATTCGGATATGTGGCGACTTCAAGGTCACTGTTAATCTCGTGACAGTGCCTGAAAAATACCCGATACCACGCGTTGAAGACCTGTTTTGCCGTCTTAGCGGTGGCGAGAAGTTCAGAAAATTGGACTTGAAGGATGCGTATTTGCAAGTTGAACTGGACGAGGCATCCCGCAAGCTGGTGACAATCAACACACCAAAAGGACTGTACCAATACACGCGTTTGCCTTTTGGCTTCACATCTGCTCCTTCAATTTTCCAGCGGGAGATGGAAAATCTGCTACAAGGGCTCAGACACGTTGTGGTGTACTTCGACGATGTTCTTGTGACTGGACGCGACGACCAGGACCATCTAACAAACCTGGGCCTTGTCCTAAGCCGACTGAAGCAAGCTGGGCTAAAATCGCTTGACAAGTGTACCTTCCTGGAACGACAAGTTGATTACCTGGGTCACGTTGTCACGGCTGCGGGGTTTCAACCCAACCCTGAAAAGGTAGAGGCTGTGCTGAAGGCGCCTAGACCTGAAGATGTCAAGACATTACAGAGTTATCTAGGCGTAGTCAACTTCTACCGCAAGTTTCTGCCGGGGCTGTCTAGCGTGTTGCATCCCTTGAACGAGCTGCTTGTGGCCAAGGTGTCGTGGGAGTGGCGTGAGGATCATGAACGTGCTTTCCAAAGGAGCAAGGAGCTACTTGTTTCAGCAGCAGTGCTTGCGCATTATGACCCCAAGAAACCCGTGGTTCTCGTATGCGATGCGTCACTGTACGGCGTCGGCGCCGTTCTGGCCCATAGAGAAGTCTCGGGGGCTGAACGACCAATCGCATTTGCATCACGAAGTCTCGCGCCAGCCGAGCGAAATTACAGTCACATCGACAAGAAGGCTCTTGCGCTCATGTTTGGCGTAACCAAGTTCCGACAATACCTCTGGGGACGCGAGTTCGAGGCTATTACGGACCATAAACCATTACTGGGCTTGCTTGCTCCCGACAAGCGCGTGCCTGAGATGTGTTCACCGCGTATCATGCGTTGGGCTCTGATGCTTGGTGCGTATAATTACAAGCTCATGTACCGGCCGGGAGCAAGCATTGCCAACGCGGATAGTTTGAGTCGCCTACCACTACCAGGGTACGCTCAACCTGTGGAAAGGCCAGCGGAAGTTTTCATGCTGGAGGCTGCTTAACCTCGGGTGCTACGGTCGACTGTAGTCGCGGAAACTACTTCCAAGGACCCAACCTTAGCGAAGCTACGAGAGGTCTTATGGTCTGGAGCTGAGCTACGTGACCCCGAGTTCAGGTTCTACGTAGATTGAAAACTTCAGATGAGCGTGCAAGAAGACTGTATACTTCTCGGATCGCGAGTGGTCATCCCAAGTGCATTACAGCAAGAAGTGTTGCGACTCCTTCATGAGGGGCACCCTGGAATGACCAAGATGAAGGCTATCGCCAAGAGTCACGTCTGGTGGTCTTCGTTGGACGAGGACATTACCGCGGCAGTTCGCCAGTGTCAGATCTGCCAAGAACACTAGAGGGTTGCGCGGCCGGTAGCGATGACGCCATGGCCGTTTCCGGACATACCATGGTCTCGCCTTCATATTTACTTTGCTGGACCTTTGAAGAACCGCTACTTGCTGATCGTTATCGATGCATTTTCAAAGTGAATAGAGGCCGTTCCTATATCTACATCATCGGCAGAGGCAACTATTCCATGCCTGAGGGTTATGTTTGCTACTCACGGATTGCCAGACGTAGTGGTGTCCGACAACGGACCAGCGTTCGTGAGCGAGGAATTCAAACTGTTCCTGCATCGAAATGGCATCAAACAAGTATTGACACCCCCATACCATCCAGCGTCAAACGGGGCTACAGAACGGGCAGTTCAGTGCATCAAGTCAAAGCTAAAGAAATCGGCTGGAGGGAATTTTTCATGCCAACTTGCCCGTATTCTTTTCAATTACAGGATTACTCCCCACGAAACTACCGGGTGCTCACCAGCGGAGCTGATCATGGGCCGTAAGTTAAAGACTGCTCTAACCTCGTTGCATCCAGACATGAAAGCTAAGGTCTTGCTGAAGCAGCTCAAGCAGAAGATTGTCCATGATGGTGGAGCTCGAACCACACCACCCGCAAGACCCGGAGACTACATCTACGCACGGAATTTCCGTTCGGGGCCAACCTGGTTGCCCGCAAGAGTGACTGACAGAGCCACCGATAACATCGCTGATGTCGTTTTGTGAGACGGTAGGTGTTGGCGGCACCATCAAGAACACCTGCGGCCGAACTTCTCCCCATTTAGTGCGCCTCCTGGACTGCCGCCTGAGCGACAGACTTCTTCACCGACGCCAGTGTTACCGCCTGTGCAACAAGCTACGTCAACCACAGAGTGCGTGTCGGAACGAGCGGGTGTGCAACCGGCTGAGAAACTAGTTCCGCTACCCAGGAAGTGTGAGTCGGAGCAATCGAGTCCAGTTGCTGAGCCGTGTCCTGAATCAGGCAGCGAAAGTGGGACCGCAACACGCGATCGGGGTGTGCCTACTAGCCATGACAGTACGCCAATGCTGCGAAGAAGCACGAGGACAATAAAACCAGTTGTGCGTTTCTGACCACGAAGGCCGCTAAACTATCGTTGTTTTGTTTGTTGGTGGGGAGGAGTGTAACATAATAGCCACGGCAACACGTGCTGATATGTGATGTGTGATATGTGATATGCATCGTGTTACGTCAGCACCAGGTTGCTATAAAAGATGAGTGCGTAGGAAATAAAGGTCGGTGTCTTTCCACGGTATCAAGTGTGCTGTTCTTCCGTCAGCTGCTCTCCGCGAGTTGGCTATGACACTCGACACTGAGCAAGATTCTCGTGAAAGACGATACCATAGTGCCTCCAAGCTCGACGATGGGTGTATGGTCTACTGCACCGGTATCTCCGACACAATTGCACTCGTTTCGCCATCCGACCGTGCTTCCAGAAAGAAAGAGTTGCTAGTACCTTTCGCGACCGTGCAAATCACCCAGGACAACGCCGCTATTTTGTGACCAACCATCCCCGTACACTGTTACCTTGGTTCGAGGGGGATCTCTCGGCAGAGTGGAACCAGTCGACGACGCACAAGTCCTGGACGTACCCAAAGACTCGCGTTGTCCCGATTCACGTACCATCAGTGCTGTTTCCACTTTACTCCGTCCTTTCCTGATGTATTTGGCCCCTACATTGATGATAACCTTACGTCAGTGCAGCGTTCCCAGCTTCTGGACTGTTGCAAGCATACCGCTCTTCTTTCGATGTCGGGCGAAGTTCTTTAGGTCGCGTATCTACAGTTAAGTGCCAACCACTGGCACGCGTATGCTCGCGTCTACGCGTCAAAAGCGTCAAATGCGCCTCTCGGCGTCAGCGTCGGAGGGGCATACGCGAGGAGGCACGAGGTGTCAATCCGGGCTTGATATTTTTGCCACGTGTACGCTATGTCACCACGCGTACAGCGGCGCCAACCAACCAGGGGGCCGCGCGCCAACCAACCAGAGGCCGCGATGCCTCGGAACGTTATGCCTAATGGCTGCCGCTTCGAAGGCACAGTCGAGTGCTGGATGCAAGCACGAAAACTACTCCGAACGTTCCTGGATGACCGCTTCGTAATCTAGAATGACAATGACACGACGAACGACTGCGAGTGCTACCAGCATGACGCGGTTTCGTGCCGAGTTCGAGCGACGCCGACAATTCCAGCGAATACCGGCCGGCTATGCTGGCGCCGGTCCCAAGTGCGATCGTCGGCCTAGCGAAAGAAGCATGTCGGTGTTCTTGTGCTTTGATCTGTGACTTTCTGTGCTAAAAAGAGAGTGTAAACAGACTTCGGAGGTTCGAAGGTTTGAGCGTAGGCCCTTGCCTACTGCGGAAGCAATTCAGAGCGGTGTCATCTGCTTCCAGCGCAGGCCTCTACCGTCTAGTTCGTATGAACCAGCACATGCGAGGAAAATCGGCTAAAAAACTCTACGGTAATTTCCGTCGCGCGCAAAATAGACACCATATACTACGCCGAAACATCGCGTAGTTCATACGGAGGAGTTTTTATCTGCACTATGTTTGTTTTCAACATCGGTATTCATCATCACTGAAAGCGAACCTCGCACTAGCCAACACATTTCGGTGATGTGAAAACGTACGTACTTATAGCAGTGTATTCGCGGATTGTACGACGCTGAAACATTCGTGGGGCTTCGGTGGAAATCGTTTTCGTGTGTTGCCAATCTAATAACAAGCGTGCGCTGGTTGGTAGCAGTGTGAGGTGAATTCGTGTCGGGTACCAGCAACGCTGAAACATTCGGCCGTCAGCGGTCTCATTTCCATTCACGTACAAGACAGAAACTCGAGCGTGCGTTTGCTGTGGTGATCGAAAATGAAAGTTGCATGATTAGGTGCTGCTGGTATGGCCTGCTATTTCACTTCTCGCTTCTTCCGCTTCTCCGCCACGCTCAGTAGCACATACGTTGTTTGGAGTCATTCTAACGCACACATTCTTAATTTATAGCTCATTCTGATACTCATAGCTATAGACATACAATGGCGCTTCTCCGTCGTTTTTACAGTTTTTTTATAATGCGCGCTTTGTTTACAGCTGGACAGATAACTACAAACCTTGTGAGACGCACCTGATTTGAAATCAGCTGCACGATGACACGATAGTTGGAAGAGAAGATCACCACATGCATGCACTAATGAATGAAGGTGCACTAGTATGTTACTGCACTTGTATAGAAAGAAATGCAAAAAGTACCTCATGTGACTTATGAGACCTTACCGAACTGTGCATGTAATTTTCTGTTCCTCCAAACTGTATGAGTTGAAGATATTATTCGATGGTTTCGAACATTGAATATTTGTATGTGTTTCCAAGGAGTGTTTATTTCTCTTCAGTTTTTAATATATGCATTAACTTGGATTAATATATGCATGCACTTAAGCATATTCAGTCATCTGTGCTGGAAAACTTGCCAAAACTTCTGTACAGTGCTCTAGTTCAACCCTATGATAGGTATATGTCCCATCAAAATTTTGAGCGTGCTTTATTGCATTGGAGGGTATTTTGACAATTGATGACATGAGAAAACGCAGTGCTTGGCTGTAATCTCAAAACCATTGTCTGTCTCATCAAGAAGTGTCAGATGCATTTTGTAGATGTATAAGGATATTTAAACCACCAGCAAAGTGCTGAAGCTTCAACAGAGCACTGATCCGCAATCACCATCCAGCTCAGAAGCCATTTGTAGTGCTCTCTAACATGTTCAAATAAAGTTATAAAATACTGGATTGATCTACTTGGTTTGATTCATAATACCAGCGTGTCTGACTTTTGGAGGCACTTGTATTTTAATAATGTTCTATTTCTCTGATTTCTTCCCGGGGTGCACTGAAGGGTGGTGATATTTGTTTACCTTGGCACACTTATTGTGATATTACTTGTTAACTCCTTTTATTTTGTATATATGTACGCCACTTTTGCAGTATCCTCACATTGGGCTGACGTATTTGAAACTCCATAAATATACCATCTGAAAGTGTTCCACGCTGTACTCGGTTCCAATCTGATCACTTAATATCTGTTGCATCATGATGTGTCGGGTGTGTTTTATTGCATTGGAGAAGATTTTGGCTGCCTTCCATGAAGGGTTCAGTTCCAGTATTATGACCGATATCTGTGACTTCATGAAGAGTTTGGCGTGGTTTGTCGTTTAAGAGAATACTTTACCTACAGACAATGTTCAGAAATCTTCCATACAGGGTTCAGTTGCATTTCTATGGCCAATACCTGTCTTATCATGAAAGTTTCAAGTACAGTTACTTGCATTAGAGCATATTTTGACTACAAAAATGCCCAGAGGATTCTAAGTAGTGCTTCCTTCATTCTTAAGACCAGTATGTTGTATCATTAAGAGCCAGATGCGGTTTCTTGCAGTGGAGGATATTTCCAATATGCTTATCAATCAAAAGCCTTCCGCACAGGGCACAATCACAGGCTCTTGACCTAAATCCGTCGCATTATGAAGAGTAGGGTGTGGGTTGTTGCATTGTAGAACATTTCGGCTGCGGACAATGTTCAAAAGCCTTCTATACAGAGTTCAGTTCGAACATTATGGCTGATATCTGTGACTTCATGAACAGTTGGGTGTCGGTTGTCGTTTTAAAGAATACTTTGACTGAAGACAACGTCCAGAAGTCTTCCAGTAGGGATGAAGTTATAATTTACCATTAGGAATTCAGTTCCAATATTATGACCGATATCTGTGACTTCATGAACAGTTGGGTGTCGTTTCTCATTTTAGAGAATACTTTGATAAAGAAAACGTCCAGAAGTCTTGCATTAAGGTTTCAGTTCTAATGTTATGACCAATATCTGTGACTTCATGAACAGTAGGGTGTCGTCTGTCGTTGTAGAGAATACTTTGACTAAAGACAACGTCCAGAAGTCTTGCAATAAGGTTTCAGTTCTAATATTATGACCGATATCTGTGACTTCATGAAAAGTTGGGTGTGGTCTGTCGTTTTAGAGAATACTTTGACTAAAGACAATGCCCAGAAGTCTTTCATTAAGGTTTCAGTTCTAATATTATGGCGATATCTGTCACTTCATGAACAGTTGGGTTGTCGTCGTCGTTTTAGAGAATACTTTGACTAAAGACAACGTCCATAAGTCTTGCATTAGGTTTTCAGTTCTAATATTATGACCTATATCTGTGACTTCATGAAAAGTTTGGGTGTCATTTGTCATTTCAAAAATACTTTGACTAAAGAGAACGTCCAGAAGTCTTGCATTAGGGTTTCAGTTCTATATTATGACTGATATCTGTCACTTCATGAACAG
>WOVY01011838.1:0-151030 GCA_013436015.1 Rhipicephalus annulatus | reverse complement strand
ACAATGTGGGCTGAACAGTTGTCGACGATCAAAAGAATTTTTCTATTTTCTTTCCTCATTTGTTCGTCGAGTTTGATGAGCCACTGCGAAAACAATTCTCCTTGTCATCCAGGCACGCTTGTTCGCACAATAGTCTACGGTAGGGATACGACGTTCTTCATGCAGCGAGGCTTTGCGTATTTTCCAATGATAAGCGGCTTGATTTTCTTCGTGCCCGACGCATTGCAGCAGAGCAAGACCGTCACGCGGAGATGCGACTTCTTGCCTCCTTTACACTGCTGGCCTTTGAAGTGCATCGTCCGATCCTGGCAAGAGCTGGTAGAAGCACGCGGTCTCGTCCGCGTTGAAAATGTCGTCTTCGGAGTACGACTCTGCCACCTCTCGGAAACGATCGTTCCGCCAGGAATCTGCACCCTCTTTGTCCGCAGCCTTTTCTTCACCTGAGACTACCTGCCAGGTTATGCCGTTTCTCTGGCGAAAACGAAAAAGCCAACCCGCACTTGCCATCAAACCCAGTTACTTCAAGTGCGTCGGCGAACTCGCGGGCTTTTTCTTGAAGCATTGGGTCAGACACTGGGATGTTTTGCAGCCGGGCATCTTTAAACCAGGTCAGCACAGCTTGGTCGACATCTTGAAAATTTCCCAGGCGCAACCGTTTCCTCGTAGGTGCAAGTTGTGACTCTCGGTGAAGCTACAGAATCTTTTCTCTGTCTTTCCAAATGGTCGCGACAGTCGACGGGGCAATGCCACGCTCCCTGCGGAGGTCGATTTGCTTTTTGCCCGAGTCAAGTTCCCTCAACAAATCCACCTTTTCTTGCAGGGAAAACTGCTTTCGCCTCTTCTTAGCGCTGTCACCTGGTGCATTCATCGTCGGGTCTCCAAACACTTTGCAGAAAGCTAAGAAAAAAAGAATGACAACAAAACGCAGCAGACTTTACACGTGCGTGGCACGGAAGGACGCACGACGAAGGACGAGGCAACGAGGCTAGGCCTGCTAAGCTGCCACACATCAAACCATACCTGTGTGGTGGCGCTAGCAGTCGGCTCTCAACACGGTGATGATGATAGCTTCCGTGCATGGAAAAAAACAGCGGCTACTGCGCTACGTGAGAGTTGCGGTGCTGCTACTTTTAACTAAATTCGTTATACTGATGTTCCTTGCGTATAGGCGAGCAAATGAATTATGCACGTTATTCTGAAATACGACGCAGGGGCGCCTGCGCAAGTAGGCGTTTGGTGTGTAGCGACACCACGAACCCGAGCTAACGGGGGAGTTTCGAATCCCTCCCACGCCTAGCCGTGCGTGGCTTTGCCGTGTCCGAGGAAAAGGGGATCCTGGGGGTTGAGCCGACGCTGGGTTATTGGACCGTTAAGGCCCCCCGGCAGAGGCAACACACCCCTTTGGCCCCGGCTTCACGTAGACGGCACCCCTGAGCTGACCCACCCAGGGGAATCGGCAGTCGCCTTTTCCTATCTCTCTCTCCCTACATCTTCGTCTTTATCTCTTACTATTTATCTGTCCTGTCTTCTACTCTCTTCCGTTTACTTCCTAACTTCCTGGCGGCTAGGGTTAACCCTGTGCAAATAGCTACCTTGGTCTAGGCGCATTGGGTTATAGTGGCGTTGTACGGCTGGCGTCTGCAGGTTTCAGCATTTGTAACCTTGTAGCGTCCCCTCGTTGGGCTCCGTGGTGGGTGGCCGCCAACGCTGCTGAACAACAATAACGAAGACATGCATGGAGCATCCCCACTACTGTCTGATCGTACCGGCTTAAAGCCGGTACGCACCGATGATCTCACCAGAGAAGGATTGGCCACCCTGGTGCAGTATCTGGCCACCCCCTCCCGTAGGCATTCGTCAATTAACTCACGGCCCTCAGTCCCCACCAGCTGCGGAGCAACTGACCACGGCGGCGGTCAGATCTGCAAAGCAGCAGAGGGTGCTAGGAATCTCTGGATACGGACAGGCCACCATTGGAACTTGAACTTAGCAACGTTTAACGTTAGAACGTTATCTAATGAGGGAAGTCTAGCTGTATTATTCGAGGAGCTAGAAGGCCTTAAATGGGATATAATAGGGCTGAGTGAGGTTAGGAGGACAGATGAGGCCTATACTGTGCTACAGAATGGGCACGTCATTTGCTATCGGGGCTTGGCAGACAGAAGAGAACTGGGAGTAGGGTTTCTAATTCACAGAAACATAGCTGGCAACATAGAGGATTACTATAGCAATAATGAAAGGGTGGTAGGCATTGTAATTAAACTGAATAAAAGATACAAAATGAAGGTAGTACAGGCTTACGCGCCTACATCGAGCCATGATGACGCTTCAGTTGAAAGCTTCAATGAAGACGTGGAATCGGCAATGAGTAAGGTGAAAACACAGTATACTATAGTAATGGGCGACTTTAATGCAAAGGTAGGGAAGAAGCAGGCTGGAGACCAGGCAGTAGGAGATTATGGCATCGGCACTAGAAACGCCAGAGGAGAGCTACTAGTAGAATTCGCAGAACGCAATAATCTGCGTATTTTGAATACCTTCTACCGAAAACGAGAAAACCGCAAGTGGACATGGAGGAGCCCTAATGGCGTAAATAAGAACGAAATAGACTTTATAATGACTGCACACCCAGGAGTCGTGCAGGATGTGGAAGTGGTTGGCAAGGTAAGATGCAGTGACCATAGAATGGTACGGGCTCGAATCCGCCTAGACTTGAAGAAGGAACGACAGAAACTGATACGCAAGAAGCCAATCAATGAGCTAGCACTGAGAGGGAAAATACAGGAATTCAGAGTGTCACTGCAGAACAGGTACTCTGCTCTTAGCGAGGAAACCAACCTTAGCGTAGATACAATGAATGATAATCTGACGAGTATCATGACGGAGTGTGCAGTGGAAGTTGGAGGCAGGGTAGCTAGACAGGACACCGGCAAGCTTTCCCAGGAAACGAAGAACCTAATTAAGAAGCGTCAAATCATGAAAGTGTCAAGTACAACAGACAAAATAGAACTGGCAGAGCTTTCGAAGCTGATTAATAGACGTAAAGTATGCGATGTAAGAAGGTATAACATGGAGAGAATTGAGCACGCTCTGAAAAACGGAGGAAACGTCAAAGCAGTGAAGAGGAAACTTGGGATAGGCAAAAGGCGGATGTATGCACTAAGGGACAAAGAAGGCAAATTAACTACCAATATGGATAGGATAGTTAAAATAGCGGAGGAGTTTTACAGAGATCTGTACAGTAGCCGAGACAACCACGACCTTAATACTATAAAAACTAGCAGTAACCCAGACGACACCCCACCGGTAATGATAGAAGAAGTCAGAAAAGCTTTGGAGAGCATGCACAGAGGCAAAGCTGCTGGTTAGGATCAAGTAACATCAGATCTGCTGAAAGATGGAGGACAGATTGTGTTAGAAAAACTAGCCACTCTATTTACGAGGTGTCTCCTGACGGGAAAAGTACCAGAGTCTTGGAAGAACGCTAACATCATCTTAATACACAAGAAAGGAGATGACAAGGACTTGAAGAATTACAGACCGATCAGCTTGCTCTCTGTAGTATACAAGCTATTTACAATGGTAATTGCTAGTAGAGTAAAAAAAAACATTAGAATTCAATCAACCAAAGGAACAAGCAGGATTTAGAACAGGCTACTCAACAATTGACCACATTCATACTATCAATCAGGTAATAGAGAAATGCTCAGAGTATAACCAACCACTATACATAGCCTTCATAGATTACGAGAAGGCGTTTGATTCAGTAGAAATATCAGCCGTCATGCAGACACTGCGGAATCAGGGCGTAGATGAAATATATATAAACATTCTGGAAGAAATCTACAGGGGATCAACTGCTACCATAGTGCTTCATAAAAAAGCAACAGAATACCAATAAAGAAGGGTGTAAGGCAGGGGGACACAATCTCCCCAATGCTATTCACTGCGTGCTTACAGGACGTTTTCAGAAGCCTAGAATGGGAACAGTTAGGGATAAGAGTTAATGGAGAGTACCTCAGTAACCTGCGCTTCGCCGATGACATTGCATGGCTGAGTAACTCAGGGGACGAATCGCAACTCATGATTACGGAGTTAGACAAGGAGAGCAGAAAGGTGGGTCTTAAAATTAATCTGCAGAAAACGAAAGTATTGTACAACAACCTCGGAAAGGAGCCGCGCTTTACGATAGGTAATAGTGCACTTGAAGTTGTAAAAGACTATGTCTACTTAGGGCAGGTAATAACTGCAGAGCCTAACCACGAGATTGAAGTAACTAGAAGAATAAGAATGGGGTGGAGCACATTCGGCAGGCACTCTCAAATTATGACAAGTAGATTGCCACTGTCCCTCAAGAGGAAGGTATATAACAGCTGTATCTTGCCGGTACTTAGCTACGGAGCAGAAACCTGGAGACTCACAAAGAGGGTTCAACTTAAATTGAGGACGACGCAGCGAGCAATGGAAAGAAAAATGGTAGGTCTAACCTTAAGAGACAAGAAGAGAGCAGAGTGGATTAGGGGACAAACGGGAGTTAAGGATATCATAGCTGCAATAAAGAAGAGAAAATGGACATGGGCCGGGCATGTAGCACGTAGACAGGATAACCGCTGGTCATTAAGGGTCACCAACTGGATTCCCAGAAAAGGGAAGCGGGGTAGGGGGAGACAGAAGGTTAGGTGGGCAGATGAGATTAAGAAGTTTGCGGGTATGAATTGGCAACAGCAAGCACAGGACCGGGTTAACTGGCGGAACATGGGAGAGGCCTTTGTCCTGCAGTGGACGTAGACAGGCTGGTGATGATGATGATGATATAGTTATGCCACAAAGTACACAGAATGTGATCGAAAATTTTGAGAGATGTCGCGGAAGAACGAACACGTGGCATGACACCAGGTATATTGAGACTAATAAAATCTGTTCAGCTCAACCTTCATTGCATTTAACAATCCAGGATAAAAATAGTACGGGACAGCATCACAAATGGCCGCACATGAGACCAGGACTCATGCAGCAAGGCCGGCCGATGCCTATGGCCTTTCAACGATATTTTCAGCGAAGTAATTAGGCGCAAACGGAGCCATTTCTTTTTATTGGCGAATCCCGAAAAGTCACCCCAGTTCCTCTTTAAATCTTGTAAAAAACAAAATGGTGGCAGTAAAATTGGTCTTACGTTTTGGTGAATTAGGATGATGAAATACATGTGGTAATTCGGAGAAGGTGTTTTCAAGGTGCTTTAGGCTTGCCGCTGTTGAGGAAAAATTGCGCAGGATAATGGTGGCTGGAAAGAATAGTGATGGTGGTTTATCATTATTCGATGAGGGTAACATTAAGAGACAAGAAGAGACAAGAGTGAAGCAGGCAAGGATTCAGGGTTCAAAACATCATCGCTGCAATCAAGAAAAAAGCATATCCATAGAGTGAATAATGATTGGTGGGGCGAAGCGTTCGTCAGTCCGTCTGTGCTTTCGTCCGCCTATTCGTTCTTGCTTTCGTTCATCCATGTGTGTGTCCGTGTGTCCGTCCATGTGCCCATTCATCCGTTTGACCATCGTTGCATCCGTCCGCCTGTGCGTCTCTCCATGTGTCCATTCATTCATCCGTTCTTTCTTTCTTCTGTCCATCTGTCCCTCCGTGCATGTGTTCATGTTGCCGTACCTCTCTCTGTCTGTTCAACCATCCGTTCGTCCGTGCATCCACCCCTCTGTCTGTCTGTGTGTCCATCAGTCCGCCCGTTTATTTGTACGTCCACGCGTCCGTCTGTCTATCTAGTGAACACTCCAAGTACAGTCATCTCACATCTTTTCATTGTGTATTCATCATATACAAGTACCGCCATCCAGCGGACATTCTAAGGACCACTCTTTTGGGTGTGTGCCGCCGGTGGCTACATACACCATCGGAGTATGGACACACCGACACTTTAAAGATCTTCGCCCCCGAAAAATAGAGATTGGCCAGACACGTATAGCGTGGGCAGGTTAACTGCTGGTCTATAAAGGTAACTGACTGGATTTTCAGAAAAGGCAAGTGTGTGAGCGGAAGACACAAAGTCAGGTGGGCAGATGAGACTAGGAAGCTTGCGGGTATAAAGTAGCAGCAGCAGCAAGCACAGGAAGGAGTTGACAAGCGCAACTTGGGAGAGGCCTTTGTCCAGCAGGGGAACGTAGTCAGGCTGATGGTGTTGACTGTCCAGAAAATCAACCAATACACATATACAAACTCTGTATAAATATACAGGTCTCTATAGCCATGTCATAGGGACTTCAAAATGAGTGGATCCGGGAAGGGGAAATGAAATGGCATCTTTGTTTAGTGCACAAATGAATTTCAGCTTTGAAGAGGATCTTTGTAAAAAAATGTAAATATCATACGTTATATTAAGGCCGATGTCAACCACTTAAGTGGCAATCCTCTGCTTCATAAGCATTGTTTAGGAATCCTTTAGGAAGATTCAGTTTACGTGGAACCAGTGGCGAGCCTTTTTAAGCATGAACCATCTTAGGGAGCTAGGCTATCATGTGCTGTCATGTGCTGTCGTTGTTCCTGGCGTAACGCTCCATGTGTAGCATATCGAGCGAGAAAAAAGCTGGATACAGGAAAGAAAAGAACGGCGCTATTTTCTGTTTTGCGAGTTGGGGGACACCACCCAGCACCTTCGTGAAAGCGGAAGGGAAGGTAAAGTTGAGAAAAAGAGCAATAGCCGATGGTAGGAAGGAAAGAGTGAAGCGGAAAAGTGTATCCTATCAGTGCAGACGAGATCGCGAACGCAAAGCTTTTGGCTATAGTACCACAAGGTCTACAGAAACCGAAAACTCGAGGAACGCTCGTATTGCTGTATCTTCGGCCACGCTGGAAAAATGAAGTCCACGATTTTCGCATTGAGACAAAGAAGGCGAGAGAGGCTTCCACTCGCGCATCATTGCGTGGCTGGAGCTGGTTCGGGGCAAACGATAAGCTCCAATGTTTCGTTGGCACCGCATCTGCTGCACGCTGGTGACGGGTAGCGACCACTGTAGTACCTATGTGTCACAGGCCATTCATTCTGCAGGCCACACACTGATTGAGCGCGTGCTCGCACCAAGCAGAAGTGTTCTTACTATTGTTCTTCAAGTGCCTTCACAACCATCTCATTATGATTACGAGCGAAATAACTAGTGCACTTGGCGAAAGCCAAATACAAAGAGGTCTAATAATAGAAAAGGAAGGAGGCAGAAAGCGTTCAATTTAGAAAAGACGAAGAGAAAAACAGCACGATAAATATAATAGGCATGAAAGGTAATGAAATCAATTAATTGAGAGAAAGAAAAGTACATATACAAAATGTCACGAAACAATATAAAAAGAAAAAGAATAAAAACAGGAGCAAAAGAAGAGAAAACTGAATCCCTGGTGCGAAGCTGTCTCAGTGCTTTGCTTTACTAATTGCAGTCAGTTTAAACTCGAAGATATACAGAGAATGTTGTTTGGCCACGAGATCTAATTTTTTATTAGTATAATATATAATTGCTCTCACAATTACCGTTTTTGAGAACCCAAAAATGCCTTCTACCACAGTAAAGAGAACGCCACAGGTAATCAGCAGATGCATCCTTTGTGTAATATTTAGGTTATAGTTGGCACATTTCCTGAAACACCCTGTAATGTTTCTTCAGAAACTGCTTCTCCTTCTGCTCTTGATAAACCATCACAAACCCCTCCGCTGTGGTCTAGTGGTTAGGGAACTAGGCTGCTGACCTGCAGGTCACGGGATCGAATCCTGGCTGCAGCGGCAGCATTTTCGATACAGACGAAAATTTTGTAGGCCCATGTGCTCAGATTTCGGTGCACGGTAAAGAACTTTTAGCGGTCAAAATTTCCGCAGCCCTATGGCGGCTCTTAATTATCATATAGTGGTTGCGGGACGTTGTACCACACATATCAATCAATCATTTATTGTTTCGAATTCACAATACTTGGAGTACCATAATAATTTATTATGCGTGCATATAAGACAGAGCTGCAGGTTTCTGTACTCTGTATTTGCAACTAAGGCTACGCGGGTTATAACGCCGCTGTTACTGAAGAAAGGCGTACTACAACACGGGCGTTGCTGAGACAATAAATGGACCTCATTGGGGCGTAATTCTTGTTCTAGCATTGATTTTTCGCTCGACCTGATGAAAAGCATATAAAACATTGCAAAAGCTTTAGTCGTTTTCTGCGAAGTTGAATTTTTGGTTTTTCACTGCAAAAGCACAGTACTTGTGAATGAAGCTATCAATCAATTTTAGTGAAGGAAAACATTGCTTGCATCGCTATGTGAAAGCGTTTGACTTCTTATTACCACGTGTACCGCATTTGTAGCATAGAGAGTGCCGCTTCGCGCTAAGTCAAGACGCTTTCGCAGCGCTTCGCCTGTACTTCACTGCATTAGGGCTCTATCACCGCACAAGTGCTGCCAAATACGATGCGTTGGTGCTAAGAAGCTTATCTGGGTGCGTTGATTATTGCATCGGCTTCCGTGGAGACTACTGACCAGCTATTGGCGTCTCTCAAAGTTATATAGTAGTTTTGAGACATTAAAGCCCAATAATTAATAATATTAACGTTCGCCTGCTTTTTCACTTTCAGCCTGCTGTTTCGTTTTTAAATATTTTTATGAAAAAACAATGGAACCACTCTTGTTGACGTCAGTTCTGTGACAAAAATGAACGTATGGCACCTTTAGTGCACCCTGAAATAAAGTACTTTTTGACCAAATGTAATATGCAGGTTGAACCTTTTTAATGTCCCCAAATTAATTGGCCTATGTTTCTTTGCACTAGATTGTGGTTTGTAAAAATCATTCACCAAGAATGTAAGTTCAATCCTTGTCTTCTTTTCTATGTACAATGCCTACAAAAAGATACGAAATACAACCATGACATGCTACGCAACCACCTGCAGCTAAAAATGTTGACAACTCTGGGCCCTTGCGGCATACCACAGGCGAATACTAAGGGGTTTTAAGGGTTCTATTAGTTTACGCGTCTTACCTATCAGTAGCAGTTTCAACTTCAATGTATACTTTTTATGAAATTTCTAGACTGTCGTGTATTTTTTTTATTCCCTTTGTATTTTTTTTCGTTTGTTGCACCTAAAGATACAGGACGTGCATTCAAATTGTCATTATTACTTGATGTTTCACTGCAAAGATCAATAGGATGAAATAATTTTAACGTCATTGCAGTGCAATAAACTTGGTTTCTTCTAAAAGAGTCATTCTACGGGTCTCGTCAGCGCGTAATGCCTCTGGGGCAAACAGCGCTCACCAAACAAGAGTTTGCCCCAGTAGTTTGTTTGGTAATGTCCTGCCGAGAGTGAACGCTTTCATAACATGTTGGGGTCAAACTCTTGCCGCTTGTCAAAGTTGTGGGAGTATAATAGGTGAGTGCCCGTTTGCCTCTTGCTGTTTGTACGCGTGCCCGTGTACCCATATTTAGGATTGCGTTCAGCGACCTCTCGTGAAAGCAAATAGTTCAGATCCTCTGAAAGGGCATGCTGATAATCACACCACAACATTGAATGCAAATAATTGCACTGTTGCATTTTAGTTGGGGGTTAACGGCATTGCCCTCATGATATTGCTACCTGTTGTGTTGCTTACCATTCTTATATAGTTGCCTGCATGCTTCATTATCCTATTTTATAAATGAAGCTACAATGTTTCTCTCAGGTGTGTACACCTCTAAACACCGGCCAACTTGACAATCCTGGCACTACTTCCGGCGTCTGATAGACAGTGGCATTTTTTCTGTTTTTTTTTCGTAAGGTCACGTGATTTCCTCACTAAAACTTACTGCATATTTTTCGTAATCCCATCAGAGGTTTAATTATGTGGTGTTTCTTTATTCTTATCGGGTCCTTTTGTGTGAGCTTGTTCTTCAGCGCAACGATAAATAATTGTGTACCACTGTACTACTTGATCGCGATTACTTCGGGAAAGTCACACCATACACCAAATTTTTGTGTAAACGAAGCACGGCTACATTCTAGCGAATGGTCTGACTTTAGTCAAAACTTCGCAGCACGTATGCGCAAGTTCAGTATAATGGCAACTAGTTTCTTTTAATATTGCAATGTTATCTATAATATTAGGTGGGACATGTCGGTAAATATTAGCAGACAACTAATAAAATACTAAAAATTTAATAAATCAATGATTGAATACGTGCCCAGAAACAGCCTTAAGGTCTTTGTGCAGGCGCATGAAAGAATAAAACAATAAAAAACAATAAATTCAATGCAGACAGTCTTTCGATAAAGAAGCCAAATAAAAAGAGTTTACACACAGAGACAAAAAGATATCTACGCAAAACAGAAAGAATAAAAAACAATGCAAGAATTATAGAGGATGGTAATGAAAAATATTGGGGCATATAGACATCTACGGGAAATGCTCGGAGAAAGAAGTAGAAAGGAAGAATCTATGCATTGTGGAAAAGTATATTACGGCAGTGCAACACTCAGATAAGAGCAGTGACTTGGAGCTTGGGGAAAAAAAAAAACGCCAGGCCTTTCCGAAGGCGCAGCACGATCGCATGGAAAGCTAGAAGAGCGGCTTTTCAGACCCTTCTGAAAGCGCTGATTGGGTAATTCCTGCAAACACACTTGATTGATACCCACTACGAAACTAATAATAAGAATTTTTGGGAAGTAGGGCAGTATGCGCTATGCTTTCTTTTCGTCATTCTTCTGAGGTGCGTGGTATCCGCTTAACAATGCCTAGGATTTTTGTGCCAATCGTTTATGCAGTGGCTGATGAGGATGAGGAATTATGGCCGAAGTGCGTATGTGCCGAAGTTAATAGGTAATCAAGAACAAGTTTTCGTATTGAGGGTGTAGCATTGGACGACTCCTTCGTTACGCTATTTACATAGTGCAACGACTGGTTGTTCTTTCACTCTTTTAAAACCTTTTATAAGTCTTAATAACGCGATTGCTTTCGCGACATCAAGCCTGCCTAAATGAAGTTTGCCCACAAGTCTCAAGCATAGCTATCGCTCAGTGGTAGAATACTGGGCTCGTACCCATGGAACCCAGGTTCAAGCACCACTGTGTCATTGGTACAATTTTATTTTCTAATTTCGCGCGATGTGGTTACGAACACTGACGGTGGCGGTGGCGGTGGACAACTGCGCACGACCCGAATTTTGAACTCACAGCAGTTTTTCCTTTAAAACATCAAGATCAAGATGGTCAACATTATAGAGCCTTTGTATTCTGTGAATGATAGTGTATTGGATTAAGTTGGCAGGTACATGAAATGGCTGATTCTCTCTGGTTAAAATGATCAGAATTCAAAAATTGATACTAACAAAAAGTAAAGGGCAGGATATCATATCTTGAACTGGCTTGTAGGGAAATTACTGGTTAGCGCAATTTCTTCGCCTGTGAAAGTGATAGAATTAAATGAGAATATTAGATCAGTGTCAGAACAAGATCCCGGCGTTTCTAGCGAAACGAGGGTTGTAATGCTGAAGATTTTTTTTTGTGTGTGTACTGGCTAAATGGCGTTACCGCTTGATTTAGCAATGCATTCCTTGTCACAGGTGCAAACTGAACTTGATAAAGATACACTGCGCTGTGCAATTTGTTGAGGACTAGGAGAAAACTGAATTCTTGTGAGATTCTTGAAATACAGCTGAGAGAAGGAAGACCTCAGATGGCAGCACGTTTAGCGTGAGTAGAAAAAGTTAGCATATCAAAAAGAACACCAACATTACTGGTCTCTTGAACCTTGCTTAAAAACATGGATCGTAGAACTGACCGAGCATGGAAATGACACGATGAGGGTTTTTCGAGATATACTTATGAGTTTGGTGTTGAGCATTTCAATGAAAGGGCATTGTTGCTATACCATTATGAAGGCTATCACAAATCAGACCCCAGCAAGCGACAGTGGTTAACTGAATGAATTCCCAAAAATATCTTGACGTCATTGGCATACAGAATGAAGGAAGAATAACTAAGTGCCAAACAAACTACAATAACGTACATTAAAAATAAGAGTGGGCCTAATAACGATCCTTGAGGGACTGAACAATTTTTTAACATACTTGCTATATTGCTATATTTTTACGGTAACAACTTTAATTCCCGCGCACTTTAATTGTATATTATGTAACAGTGGATATTCTCACTTTTCTCCAGCATGCCCGATTGTTGAAACAGCAAACGCTCTAGTTCCTCATAGTGTCCCAGTTGTGCTTTCGGATTTTGAGTATAACAAATCTTGACGGAAGTGGTCTGAAACGCAGTCACAAAAATATGTCCTCGTCTCATTATACTCACATTATATTGCACAAAATTTATGTTCATGATAGCATAACCTCGGCCGGAAGAAAGGCTAAAGATAAACACAGGGTGAAGCACTACATTTCTCATGTTGAACTTTGAAGCACAAATAACCCGGACTAAGCGCGTGACGAAGGAATGAGGTGCTTTGCCCAAAGCGCAGTGTTCCGGCGTCACTTGCTTTGGCCATGTTTTTTTCATGTACTGCAATTTTATTCGTGTATCACCCCAACAAGCGCACTTCTAATTATTCTTGCTTGAATATGTATTGCTCGTTTTTGTACTAGCTACGCATTTACAATAATCTCTCTATGGCAAAAGACTCAGGTGGCAGTTATTTTATATGCTCGTTTGATCAATTACAGCCCGAAGGGCTCTCCTATTTATCTGCAGTTCATTGTACCTTCTGTGACCTAACTTTATTTTATTCCTGCCAACTTTTAATTCGTTCAATGCATCACAGCACTTTTACAAAGGCTGTGATGCATTGATACAAAGGCTGTGAGGCTTCAACTACCCTACTTCTATAAAATTACACACAGCTTAGGCAAGGACGCTTAGGCTCCTAGAAATAAAACCGTATTCAAATTTGGCTTGTCACTACGAAATTTAACTGGATAGTTGCACTATGAGGGAAGTGGGTTTGGAAACTTAGAAGATACGCTCTGGCGATGCCCCTCGTACGAGGGCAGGGATTAATTTAACTCGGCCTAAAGGTGCCCTGCCATCAGAAGCCACAGTACACGAGGGAGGTCAGCTTCTGGCCATCCAGAACATGCACGTTCCTAAATACTAGAAAAGACTCTCGTGCTACGATTGTTCAGTGCCGTTGGAACTGATCGGTAGTACGCAAATTTGCCTAGTGTTTGCGTTTGTGGGCTTCGAACTTACTTAAGGCTTTGTTTATTGTTGTGTTTTGGTTTTATTTTGTATAAAACAACGCACCGATTTGAACTTGGTGGCCCGTTTTGTTTGGTGAGCCCTAAACTCGAGGTGGTGAAGTTCAACTGCTCAAAATTTGCTGAATGTCGCTTCATGTTAAGAGGATGCGTGTCCTGCTTCATAGCAAAGCAGCTCCGAACCACGTGAAGCAACACAGTGCCAATGTACGAATATTAGGCAAAGTTGTGTACTACCCGAAACTTGCGTGCTCACTAAAACGTCGTGCGTCGCAACTCCCGTTGACACTAGCGCCAGAGTTTCCTCTGGTGTATCTATAGGAAATTCTATGATCCACAAGCCCCGCTGGGTGGCCGTCAGTCTCAACCTTCTCATCCCAACTTAAGAGCAGTCACTCGCACTTTACACGTCTGTCAGGGCTTTTAGTAAAATTTTGTTAGCTACCGGACCACCAAAAAGTAAGGCGGATAAAAAGAAGGAAGAAAAATTATTGCCGGAAAGACGTCTTCAGGAGGCGCAATTTAAAAACGCCTAACTCAAAATTAAAGGCAAGTGCCCTAACCACTAGGCTATCGAGACATCAGAATGAAACATGGCGTAGCCATGGCCAGGAATCTTACACATTGGAGCAGTAGAGGTATGTGTCCCACCATGGTGCCACCGATGAGTCAAAAATAGTGCACGCGCTGCGCGCAAGAAAAGAGACACGACACTTTAGGATCTAAACAATTGATTGATTGATATGTGGGATTTAACGCGCCAAAACCACCATATGATTATGAGAGACGCCGTAGTGGAGGGCTCTGGAAATTTTTACCACCTGGGGTTCTTTGACGTGCACTTAATTTTAGCACAAAGAGCTACGAAAAAAATACCTGAAGTGATAACTGACGGTGCCGACGATGAAGAGGAATCGGTGGTGGCTCTCAAGTGTCACATTTAGATCCGCAACATTAGGAGCCGTCTCTTCTACCTTCTCAACATGCTTTTAATGCCCGCAGACAGCACTACAAATGTTTTCGCTAAACCGGAGCATGATATGGAGCCCAATAACTCTCCGCCCAGTTCCTGATCATCGCTACGAGTTTTTCTGCGGAAGTACCCTATTTCTCGGGGAGCTTCGTCATTAGCAGGGCTTCTAGGAGCTTTTTGAAGGCACGATCCGCAATAATCCCAAGCTGCCGGTTATTGAGAAGTTTAGTTATTTCAGACAGTACGCGACCGGACTAGCGAAATGTGTGATATAAAATGTTTAGCTAGTCCAAGCGAACTACGTGGTATAAATGTCAAAGGACTACAAGAGCCGCCACCTCCTTAATGCAGGGTAGCAAACTGGATACTACAATTCTAGTTGACCTCCCTGCATTTCTCTCAATTTGTTCTCACTGCTATTGCATGTGCCCTCCGTGCGACCGAAGTGGGTCAGCTCGTTTCATCAGTACCGTCCCACCCCGTGCGCTTTTATCCGCGGGTTAAAACCCGCAATGTGAGGCGGGAAGGGGTGTGTGTTTTACTGAGTGTAACTTCGTATGAAATATGATGGTAACGTCGACGATACAAACCTGGCGAGAGCGTAATGACGAGTGGAGTACATTTTTTGTACAACGGGGATTTATAGGTGAAAAGAGGACGAGAATGTATGTGGTGCGCGGTGGCGCCGCTCATGAGGGAGCGGGAAGAAGAACAATGACATTGGAAGGTATATAATCCCATTCGCTTGACTGGTCTTTCTATTAAGATTACCAGATTTCACCCCTGTTTTTGAATCTGAACTTTTGACAATAGTTCTAGCGCTGCGAAAGCTACTTTTGAATGCCTTTAACACGATCCTAATCACAGATTCTCTGTCAGTATGTACGTCGATTAAGGCGTAAACAAGATCGATGGCCTTAACGACGCTCTTTATTCTCGTCCCTCCTCAGCTGCAGCTACTAAAATTAGTATGGGTACCTGGTTATTGCGGCTTAGAAGTAAATGAAATCGCCGACTCTCTAGCACGAGCAGCATTGGAAGGGCCAGTACTATCAGTACATCCCGAAGTGGCCACTCTAACTGCGACAAAATACAGAAAACTTGCGCTTCGTGCAGACGCTAGGAAGCAATAATGTCAACACCACAATTTAATCACTTAAGATTTCCGCGAAATTGCATTGGTGTCCTACAAGACAGTTGGAAACCATAGTGACCAGATTTCGATGTCATGTCCCCCCGTTAAATTTCTATTCACATAGGACTGGTCTGGCGATATCACCGCTATGCAACTTATGTTCAGAATTAGAAACAATAGAGCACTATTTTTATCATGTCGCCGATACAAATTGCTCAGAAAAACACTTTTAGTCCTCCCATTTGCTAGCCTTGGGCTGAACTTCACAATAGAAAATATACTTTCCTTTGGTGCCTCCGATCTGGGCTTCAGCCACGAGAACGTTTTCAATGAAGTTTGAAAGCACCTTAATGAAAGTAAAAGAACTAAGCTTTTAATTGCATGATTATTATTCCTGCGGAAATATTCCAACATAAACAGGAGCTTTGTTTAACTACGCTAATTCCTATTCAAGGTAAGGAATGATTGTCTGATCTAAACGAGTGACAAACAACTATTGCACTCCTTTCATTCTACTTAGGGTGTCTTTCCTTTTCTTTTTTTTCTCCGGAGGGTGCTTTCGACATTGAATATAAAAAAAATCTTACTAAATTAAGTCATCCATTTTGGGCCGATACCCCTGAGTGGGTACGAGCCATGGCTGTGGAATCATCATTATCATCATCATCAACAACATTATCTAGAAGCCAGGCGAGTCGAGGCAGTTGGACCTCTGAAGAGAACGAGGCTTGCGACGGCTACGGGTCCGTTGCGGCGCTAAACCTCTCACTGGTGGACCTAAGGCAAACCTGGACAACGAGTGACGCCGGGCGACGACGGTGCAAGCGTCACCATCGAGACGCGTGGACGAATTGGCGACATAGGGTGCAACCGAGCCAGGCAAGCTGATACCTAGCTGCGGCACTGACCTATTGGTGTTCCAGGTGTGGTTGCAAGCACGCGTTTCGCCAGCGACGCTACAGCGAAGCGGCCGTCCCAGCGACTGTCTTGATAGCAGCACCACGACTCCAAGGTAACTTGACACGTCGGACCATCTCGTCACATGCAGTGTGGGGCTAAATAGCTGCACGGTGTCAGGGTAGCGGGAACCAAGTGATGTAACTGAGGAACTGCAGGGTCCATAGCGCCACAAAGGATTTTGAGATCATTTATGTTATTGTAAACCGTTCTTATATATGTGTGTCCATGTAGTATGAACGTGCTGGTGTTGTTTACGTCACATCTCTTGTTGTTTGAGCGCCTGGGCCTACAGGATCCAGTGACAGCGTCTGTATATAGTTTCTCTCACAATAAAATCACGTAGCATCACACAACGCATTCCAATGGCGGCAAAAAAACGTAATTGATCACGAGAGCAAAGTCTGCCACATCGCGCAATTACTCATGCGATGACAATCACGTAACGTTGGGCGACTGGGTAGTAACTCGACTAAAATCACATCAACAGCAAAATACGTGGAGAGTTCACGCCATCAAGACGTAAACAACAGTCGTGTGATGTTAGGTAGTTTAATCACGTGATAAAAACCACCTAACATTCATTGAACATTTGCACGAAATGAAATTGCGTAATACCTCGCAACAAATAGTCACGCGAGAAAAAAAACAGAAGCCAAAATTTGTGTGAAATCTTTCCACCACAATATTGCGACACCCGTGTAGTGTGGAGATACGAACGGAACAGACGAACAGCCAAGCGAAGCCATAGTTATTTCTACTAGAAAAATTATAGAACTCTAGCAAAAGCTTGGCATTACTAGACAAACAGCTAGGTCCAATATGAGCTCCACTGATGGGTCGAGCATTGGGTCATGGGTGCAAGCTGGGTTCTTTTTTTTGTGGGCGTAACTCTGTAAGGTTTTCGTTGCGTCGGGTAGTGCGACAAGACTTTCGTCATCATCAACCGGCACACCAATTGCCGTTTCAACTTAAACTTTCACTTCTCGCCCACGACACGTGCCCCAATTTGTCGAACGCGGCATACTGAAACTATGACGGGTGGTGTGCTAGTAACTGGACCTAAACCACGTAACATTCACGTAACAGCTAGTCACGGGACTTAAAACACATCGCATAACAGGTACTCACGTGTCATGTCTAGCCAAGTCAGGTATAGTCATACTTGGTAGAAGCCGCAATACTTTTATGGATTGAAAACTAGCTCCGCTAATGGCTTTAGTCTTGCGACACTAGTGCAAGCAGGAAACTTATTTTCTTGTGGTTCAGTTTTTCTACGTCTATTTATATACCTACTCGTACTCCTGCCCTAGCCTCAATAAAGAAGTAGCTATTAATATATTAATATCTATTGATATATAAAATATAGAAGCCACCTGGCGTAAACTTTTCGGTTGCTAACTCAAAAACGCACTGGAGAAATTGGTGGTGATTATCGTCGAATAAATCACAAACTCATTTCACTGCTCGACAAAACTTTCAGCGTCTTCCTGGAAGTACTTATGCAAGGTTTCATTTAGAGTATTAAACAGAATACGGCGATGGGTGCAGAAGCATCGCGTGGGGCTTCCGCAACATCATTTTTTTTTTGTGCAGCCACACAAATCCACTGCTACAGCTCCCAGAATTGTCTCATATGCATCTTTCTTGGGTGTATTCTCTGAAAAAACCACTTCTGAAAGTCAAAACCTCCCAAATGCGAGGCATCTTATAAGCGGGCTTGATCCCTGAGTCCGCATTCATGATTGATATTGCCACGTTCCATTTCCCAAGTTTTTGTTATCGTTCCGAAACACCACACGATTCTCGGCGCGAACCGCGCCTGCAGGTTTCTAGAAGGTTCCGGACTGTAGTAGATCATTTCGATACGATCACGCCCACTGTGCGAACGGTACAGATTGTTCTGGAACCTACGCCACCGCCAGCGATAACGCTAGAACATTCCACGGCAAGGGTATAAATGCTGACGCGCTTCGCCGCTTGTCAGTTGTTGATCGAAGGCCGACGCTCCGTTCGCCGCTATCAGTCCGAGACTGCTATCTGCGAGAGACTGCTGCTGTAAGTGGACTTTCCGTTTACCGGGCACAGGTTCGCCCAAATAAACAGTCAAATCCCAACACGAAGTCTTCTGTCTTCGGCCACGTCACGACCCCGTGACATCTGGTGGAGGTGCTGCTTCGTTCATGTACCGGACGCCCCCGTCAAGCCGTGAACCAAGCCCACGTCACGGAGAAGACACCGACGCCAACCAGGAGCAGCGACCAAGCCGCCGACAGCAAGGGCTGCCACCGGAGTACGGGCTTCTACAAGACAAGGCGCGGAAGGCCATGACCGCGACTGCAGCGACAATGACAACCGCAGCGTCCCAGCCCACGATGCTCATGCGTCAACACAGGGAACCACCAATTTTCCATGGGTCATCGTTCAAAGACCCGGAGTCCTGGCTAGAAACATACGACCGTGTGGCCGCCCTCAACCACTGGGACCACGACGAAAAGCTGCGTCGTGTGTTCTTCTATTTGGAAGACACCACAAGGACCTGGCTCGAAAATCGAGAGTCCACGCTCCGAACGTTGGATGTTTTCTGCGGCGCATTCCTGCAAACGTTTGCGAGCGTCGCTCGCAAAGAGAGGGCCGCTGCTTTATTAGAGACCCGGGTTCAGCTACCAAATGAAAATGTCGCCATTTTCACAGAAGAAATGGCCCGACTATTCCGTCACGCTGACCCAGACATGCCTGAGAAGAAAAAAGTTCGTTTCATCATGCGAGGGGTCAAACAGGAGCTCTTCGCGGGACTGATGAGAAACCCACCGAAAACCGTCCAAGAATTTTTAGCGGAAGCGACTACTATCGAAAAGACCCCGGACATGCGCACCAGACAGTATAATCGTCGCCTGACTGCAGACTGCGCTGCTGCTCAAGCCAGTAACTCCGGAGACCTGCGTCAAACGATCCGAGCAATCGTGCGGGAAGAGCTGCGCAAGCTGTTTCCTTCGGCACAGCCTCAAGTGGATTCAATCGCCGACATTGTGCGAGAAGAAGTTCGGCAATCGCTTCAAACTCCCCACGCACCGCTGTCCGAGCCGGAAGGTATGAGCTACGCCGCTGCACTGCGCCACAACGCTCCTCCCCGTCTACGCCAAAACGCCGCCCCATCACACTTCCGTCGACAGACGCCACCGCCGCCACCACCTCCACCGACGTCATACCGTTCGCCAGCGGCCCAGCGCAGTGCACCAAGGAAGACTGACGTCTGGCGCACCCCTGACCATCGCCCGCTCTGCTACCACTGCGGCGAGGCCGGACACACATACCGCCATTGCCAGTACCGACAGATGGGACTGCGTGGCTTAGCCGTCAATGCACCGCGTCCACAGCCAGGAGAACGACCACGTGACATCGCCGACTACCTGACAGGAACTCGGTGGACACCACGAAGCCCTTCGCGTTGACCGTTGCCCAGCCGCCGCACGTCACCGCACCACCGGCAGTACTCTGGCCCAACGCGAGGCCGGTCTCCTAGCCCGTATCCGGGAAACTAAGGACAGCAACCGGTGGAGGTGCGGTTGCTGTGCGACGAACTACCGAAGATCCTCCGACGACGACGACGCCGCGACGGAGCTTTCCGAACACCACGCCAAACAGGCAAAGCCCTGACGGCGAAAGATCACTTACCGAAGGTGGCCTGACGATGCAACATGGAAGCAGCGGAACAAGCCGACGCAGCCGTGACCCGACGCCACGCCCTAACTGTAATGCGAGACGGCGAACTAGCGACCTCAACGTTCTTATTGACGGCCACAGTGTGACTGCTCTCGTCGATACTGGAGCCGACTATTCTGTCATCAGTGGGTCGTTCACCGCAAAGTTAAAGAAAGTTAGGACAGCTTGGAAAGGCCCTGAAATCCGCACAGCCGGAGGTCATCTCATAACGCCTGCAGGAATCTGCACAGCGAGAGTCACCATTAACGGCCGTATTTATCCTACAGACTTCGTAGTCCTACAGCGTTGCTCGAGAGATGTCATCCTTGGCATGGACTTCTTATGCCTCCATGGTGCTGTCATCAACCTAAAAACAAAGTCGATAACGTTATCCACAGAAGAAGCACTGCCGCCGCGCACGCCGTCAGGACACCATGCCTTGAATGTGCTGGAAGGACAAGTCACCATTCCGCCTCGCTCAAGCGTAATTATTTCAGTCGGCGCTCCTAAATCACCTGACTTGGAAGGCGTCGTTGAAGGCAGTCAGCATCTGTTGGTCACCCGAAATATTTGCGTCGCAAGAGCAAATGCAGAGCTGCGGGGAGGCAAAGCAACAGTTATGCTCACGAATTTCAGCAATGAGTACAAACATGTGAACAAAGGAACAACAGTCGCATACATCGGAGAAATTGTCGAAGCCACCAGTGCTTTCGCCCTCGCCGATTCAGCGGAACCTGCTCAGAGGAACCAAGCCCCTCCCATAGCTTTCGACGTCAATCCCAGACTTCCGAACGATAAGCAAGAACAGCTCAAGGCCCTGCTCCTGCAATACGAAGATTGCTTTTCGTCGTCATCGAAAATTCGGCAGACCCCAATCACGAAACATCGCATCATAACCGAAGAAAATGCCAGACCACTCCGTCAGAGTCCGTACAGGGTTTTGACGCGAGAACGTGAGGCCATGAAGAGACGATTTGATGAAATGCTGCGGGATGACATTATCCAGCCGTCCAAGGGTCCATGGGCATCCCCCGTGGTGTTAGTGAAGAAAAAGAATGGGACCCTACGTTTCTGCGTCGATTATCGCCCCCTGGACAAAATCACAAGAAAGGACGTGTATCCTCTCCGACGAATAGACGACGCACTTGATCGGCTCCATAGCGCCAAGTACTTTTCGTCAATGGACCTCAAGACTGGCTATTGGCAAATCGAAGTCGACGAAAGAGACCGAGAGAAGACGGCGTTTATAACACCGGACGGCCTCTTCGAGTTTAAGGTGAGGCCCTTCGGCCTTTGCTCAGCGCCTGCCACTCTTCAACGCGTTATGGATACAGTACTGGCAGGATTGAAGTGGCAGACTTGCTTTGTGTACTTGGACGACGTCGTCGTGTTTTCCTCGAGTATCGACGAGCATCTTCGGTGCCTTGAAGCTGTACTTCAAGCCATCAAGACTTCCGGACTCACACTGAAGCCAGAAAAGTGCAGATTTGCGTATGAGGAGCTCTTGTTTCTGGGGCACGTTATCAGCAAGTCTGGAGTTCGTCCCGATCCACGGAAAACAGCCGCCATTGCCGACTTCCCGCCGCCCACTGACAAGAAAGCCGTGCGCCGATTTCTGGGCCTGTGTGCCTATTATAGGCTGTTCGTGAAAAACTTCGCCCGCATCGCCGATCCTCTCACTAACCTTACCAAGGCCGACGTGGAGTTTAAGTGGGAGACACCGCAGGAACACGCTTTCCAGGAGCTTAAACATCGCCTCCAGACGCCTCCAGTTACTTGCCCATTTCGACGAATTCGCCGAGACAGAAATACATACGGACGCAAGCAGCGTAGGTCTTGGCGCCGTTCTTGTGCAGAGGGCTGACGGATTTGAAAGGGTTATTAGTTACGCCAGCCGATCGCTATCCAAAGCAGAAGCAAATTATTCCACAATAGAAAAGGAGTGCCTCGCCATCATCTGGGCTACGTCAAAATTTCGCCCCTACCTCTACGGCAGGCCCTTCAAAGTTGTGAGCGATCACCACGCATTGTGTTGGCTAGCCACCGTAAAGGACCCTTCAGGTCGCCTCGCACGATGGAGCCTGAGACTTCAAGAATATGACATTACTGTCATTTACAAGTCCGGCAAAAAACACTCCGACGCCGACTGTCTCTCTCGTGCGCCTGTAGACCAACCGCTACCCGACGACCCGGATAACGACTACTTCTTAGGAACGATAACTACCGACGACTTCGCTGAGCGACAGAGGGCTGACCCGGAACTTAAGGCCCTAATAGAATACCTTGAAGGCCGGACCGCCAAAGTCCCGAAGGTATTCAAGCGCGCACTTGCGTCGTTCTTTCTACGAAACGGTCTTCTACAAAAGAAAAACTTTTCACTGCTCCGAGCTGAGTACCTTCTTGTGGTGCCTTCAGCTCTGCGGCCAGAACTCCTGCCGGCCCTGCACGACGATCCGACGGCAGGGTACCTCGGTGTCTCCCGCACGCTCGCGAGGATACAAGAAAGGTACTACTGGCCACTTCTTAACACCGACGTCACTCGTTATGTGAAGACATGCCGGGACTGTCAGCGACGCAAGACACCATCGACAAGGCCAGCGGGACTTCTGCAGCCAATTGATCTACCTTGCCGACCTTTCCAGCAGATTGGTACAGACCTACTGGGGCCGTTCCCGACGTCGCCTTTCGGAAAAAAGTGGATCGTGGTAGCTGCCGACTACCTCACCCGCTACGCCGAGACAAAAGCCCTGCCAAAAGGCAGTGCATCCGAGGTAGCTAAGTTCTTCGTCGAAAATATCGTCCTACGTCACGGCGCCCCGGAGGTCCTTATCACCGACAAAGGACCGGCCTTCACTGCCGACTTAACTCAAGCGATCTTGGCATACAGCCAAACAAAGCACCGCCGGACGACAGCGTACCACCCACAGACCAACGGCCTCACCGAGTGGCTTAACAAGACGATCGCCGACATGCTGTCATTGTACGTCGATGTCGAACACAAGACGTGGGACGCCATTCTTCTGTATGTGACCTTCGCATACAACATGGCGGTGCAGGAGACGACGCAGATATCTCCATACAAATTGGTCTACGGAAGGAGCCCGGCAACGACGCTCGATGCCATGTTACCCAACGTCACCGTCGAAGAAAACCTCGATGTGAGCGAGTACCTTCAACGCGCCGAAGAAGCCCGACAACTTGCGCGTCTCCGTATCAAGAATCAACCGACGACCGACAGCCACTGTTACAACCTTCGACGACGCTTCGTGGAATACCAGCCTGGTGAACGTGTTTGGGTGTGGACGCCGATACACCGACGTGCACTAAGTGAAAAGCTTCTGCGACGGTACTACGGACCGTACAAGGTGGTTCGACGTCTCGGCCCACTTGATTACGAGGTTGTCCCCGACGGCATCACGAACTCTCAACGACGCCGATCGCGACCTGAAGTCGTCCATGTCACGCGCCTCAAGCCGTTTCATGCACGTTAACAAACGGAAACAGTGTTTTTTGTATATTGTTATATTGTAATTTATTCATTGTACTTTCCTCCATTATTATTGTACCTTCCTCTTTAGTTAAAGCATCGGGACGATGCCTTTTTTCAGAGGGGGGCAATGTCACGTTCTATTTCCCAAGTTTTTGTTATCGTTACAAAACACCACACGATTCTCGGAGCGAACCGTGCCTGCAGGTTTCTAGAAGGTTCCGGACTGTAGTAGATCATTTCGATAAGATCACGCCCACTGTGCGAACGGTACAGATTGTTCTGGAACCTACGCCACCGCCAGCGATAACGCTAGAACATTCCACGGCAAGGGTATAAATGCCAACGCGCTTCGCCGCTTGTCAGTTGTTGATCGAAGGCCGACGCTCCGTTCGCCGCTATCAGTCCGAGACTGCTATCTGTGCGAGACTGCTGCTGTAATTGGACTTTCCCTTTACCGGGCACAGGTTCGCCCAAATAAACAGTTAAATCCCAATACGAAGTTTCCTGTCTTCGGCCACGTCACAACCCCGTGACAATATGTGGGGTTTAACGTCCTAAAACCACCATTTGATTATGAGAGAAGCCGTAGTGGAGGGCTCCGGAAATTTCGACTACCTGGGGTTCTTTAACGTGCACCCAAATCTGAGCACACGGGCCTACAACATTTCCGCCTCCATCTGAGTCCGCATTCAACTGCGCGTGAGTGTCCTCTCTCCTGCCCTCCTCTCCCATTCTCCTCCTTCTCTCGTCTCACAACACCAACGCAGGCCGCATCTGTTAGAAAGATTCTTTATATAAGAAAACGAACTGCAAGCGCTACGCATTCTTTCACTGGTCATTATTATATATAGGCAATGGATCTTGACTTCCATTTTAGTGCTGGTGGGAGGTTTCTCCTATGCGATGTTGAAGAATAAAAGGTCACAGCGTGCGCATTTACAAAAAGTAGACTGCGAGTCTCCGTGTCAAATCGGAATCTTCTGTCTCTGATTGCCTATTAGCAGCGAATGGCATGTTCTTGTAGACAAAACTGGTTCATCACTGCGTGCTTATAGTTCATGCGTATTTCTCTCCTGCGTAAAACCCCCACGAGTGCTAGTGTCTACGCCACAACCAGTGTAAGCAATATCGCATGCTTTTTTGCATCTACACATGGTTGCCTTTTTATCCAAGTGGGGGTCATACCGAGAAATTGGTACAAAAAACATATTCTAAAAGTCAAAAAATGTGATGCCCATTTCATTGATTTGTTCACGAAAGAGAAATATAATGGGTGATAACTGCATCAATTCAACGAAGTTGCAAATTTTCAACAAGCGCGGAAAAGGAATTTCGTACGTTTTGACGCTCTCAACCATTTCATGTTTGGTTGGAGGAGACTTGCCACGGTGGTCTAGTGGCTAAAGCGATTGATTGCTGACCAGCAGGCCACGGGACCGAATTCTGGCCGTCGCATTTCAGATGAAGCCGAAAATACTTGAGGTTCGTGCGCTGAGGTTTAGATCCACAATAAAGAACCCCCGGTGGCCGAAATTTTCCGAACCCTCTACTACATGTCTTTCATAATGATATTGTGGTTTTCTCTACAATTGTTATTAATCATTGGTTAGAGGGAGCACGGACGAAGAGCTACCCTCTACGAATACTAGTGTCCACACAACGAAACCGCTTTAGTTCTTGTGTTTTAGGTGCCGCATTGCTTCCAAGCATAATACTCTTACGATGGGGCGTATTTATGGAAGAGCGACTGGCGAAGTGTAGCCGCGGCAACACCGAGCTGCTTCCAAAAACAGACCACTACGTTCTCTTCCTCGCTTCACACGTTGCCGCTTCAGCGTAACACTCCCCCTTTCCCCGACGAAGCCCCCTGGGCGAGCATTAGTCACGGGGATGAAAGCGCTTTAGGCGGGTGACGTGAGCAAGCTGCGTCTGCCTGGAACGGTAACCGTGAGATACGAGACGAACGATTGAATATATATCACATCACTTAGGCTATCGACGATGACGAAAGGACCGGTGTAACGAGCCAGGAACTTCTGGTACAGACCACGCTTGCGAAAGTGTGTTCATAGCCATACTTTTTCTCCTTTTCGTACTACACGTTCTTCTGCCGTGAATTATAGGTGAACTTTGAGTGGTCTTTGGTTGCCAGAGTACGGAGCTGAGCTAGACGACGTGCTTCCTCCGCGCGGCAAAGAGTCTGGGCAATGGAAGAGTCCTCATGCACATGAAAAGACAGAATGGTGTCAAGAAAGTGGTGGAGTGGTCTAACATAAAGAAGATTGAATGGACTGTAGCCAGAGGTTTTATGACTTGCCGTGTTATAAGCGTAGGTGATAAATGCCAAGATGTCATCCCAGTTCTTGTACCTGGAATCGACGTTCATCGAAAGCATGTTGGTTAACGTTCTGTTGGTGCGCTCGACGAGGCCATTTGTGTGCAGGTGATGTCGGGTCGAGTGGCGAAACTGGCAAGCACAGAGACGCAAGAGTTTTACAACATTGGCTACGAATTGTCGACCACGATCACTCAGAATAATCCGAGGCGGTCTATTGCGCATCACAGAAGAGAGGAGGAACCTCGATACACCGATGGTCATGGCTGTTGGTAGCGCTTTGGTTTCCACATAACGCGTCATTTGGTCAACGCAGACTATGATCAACAGTTGTTCAATGAGTGCGGAAATGGACTGAGAAGATCCACTCCAACCACTTCGAAAGGAGACGAGGGAGACATCAGTAGGTGGAGGAGACCAGCCGGGGTAGTATTCGGTCGCTTGAATTGCTGGCATTTATTACAACTAGTCACATGCTTTTCTGTATTGGGTTGCATGCTAGGCCAGTAGAATTGAGCCAGCAGGCGGTGGTACGTTTTGGCGAACCACAGGTGCCCCGCTGATGCGTCGTCGTGCATAGAATAGAGTACGTGCATTCTCAAATTTTCGGGGACCACTAAAAAAAGGCGGGCACCATCAGCCGCGTAATGTTTTTTGTAAAGTAAGGCATCTCGGACGATAAAGCCATGGCTACCTATCAGTTGAGTGCCTTAGTCAAAGAGATCATTCAAGCTGCGGTCGTTGCGCTGTTCTTCCCGGAAGGTGGCGAGGTCAGGTAAAGCAGTATCGTCGATAGCAGCTAGAAAATTGTCAAAATTGTCGGCGTCCAATAGAGTGATTGATAGGGGAAGCCTCGAGAGACTTTCGGCGTCTGCATGATGGCGGCCACTCTTGTAGTATATTGTAAAGTTAAATTCTTGCAAACGTAGCGCCCATCGTGTGAGGCGACCAGAAGGGTCACGGAGATCAACCAACAAACATAGTGAATGGTGGTCAGTCACGATCGTGAACTGCCGCCCATAGAGATATGCCAGAACTTATGCACATCAAAAAACACAGCAAGGCACTCTTGTTCAGTAACGGTGTGATTCTTCTCAGCCTTGCTCAACAAACGACTGGCGTAGGCGATGACATGCTCGGCGTCATTGAAGCACTGGATGAGCATGGCGTCGAGACCAATGCCACTCGCGTCGGTGTGCACTTCTGTCATGGCAGACGGGTCGAAATGGTGCATTATTGGTCCAGACGTGAGAAGAAATTCAAGTTCGCGAAACGAGGCATCACACTCTGCTGTCCAGATGAAATCTTTATGTTTGTAAAGAAGTGAAGTTAATGGGTAGGCATTATCAACAAACATGGGCACATACCGGCGGAATTGTGAACAGAGACCCAGAAAACTCCTCAGTTTGCGTTGTGACTGCGGTTGTTTGAAACAGGTAACTGAAGCAACTTTTTGACAGTCTGGGCGCACACCATGCTTGTCGACAAGACGACCCAGTACAAGTGCTTTTCGCTGACCGAAGTGACATTTTTTGGAGTTCAGGGTAAGGGCAGCTTCTTCAAGGCATGTTAAAACAACGTCGAGTCGATGGTTGTGTTCAGCGAAATTGCGTTCAAAAATGACGAAGTCTTCGAGGTAACATAAACAAATCTCCCATTTGAGACCACGCAGTACCGTGTTTATAAACCTTTCGAAAATCGCAGGAGTGTCGCACAAACCAAACGGCATGAAATTGAATTTCAACAAGCCATCTGGCGTGACAAAAGTGGTTTTCCCTTTGTCGGTGGAATGCATTGGTACCTGCCAATAGCCAAATTGGAGGTCCACAGATGAGAAGTAAGATGCTGATTGAAGACAGTCGATCACGTCGTCTTTGCGGGGAAGTGGATACCCATCCTTGTTCGTCACCGAATGTAGACGCCGGTAGTCGACGCAATACTTCCAAAACCCGTTTTTTTTTTCTTCACGAGGATGACCGGAGCAGCGCAGGTGCTAGAAGAGTCTTAGATGACGCCCTTAACCAACATGTTTTTCACCTGTTCGGCGATCACCTTGCACTCCGATGCAGGCACACGATATGGTTTCTGCCTTACGGGATGCGCGGACCCCGTACCAATCCTGTGGCGAGCCCGCGTATTGGGAACATGAACTTTCGCAGCGTCCTGGGTGAAATCAAACAATGAAGCATGCCTCCTAAGAACGCTTACCAGGTCTTGGCGCTTCTCAGAAGTAATCATGTTCAAAAGCATTGAAGGGTCTTCAAGGACACCAGGGCTACTCTCATGCACCCGGGATTCATTCGAGACGTGATTGCTCAAGGCGTCGATATTGAGGCTCGTATCCGCTTCAAACGAGGCAAGTCGCATACCACACTGAAGCAAAACAGACTGGTTAGACAAATTTGACACCCACAATGTACTTGTGTCACAGGCCACAGAGACAATACAGCGAGGCATGAGTACACCCTTCTTTGTGCCGATTGATGGCATCAACTCAACAACAGCGTCGAATACATCGTTGTCGGCACTAGCAACAGTAAGCTGAACTCTGGATCTTGAACGGGACGGTACGACAGAATCTTCACAGACGGCGAGGGTGTGCGAACAAGCAGCAGGTTGGTCGGCAACAAAAGGAGAGACAAAAAGCTCACCGATACCGCAATCAAGAGTGGCACCACACTGTTGCAGGAAATCTAGACCAGGAATCATAATATGCGTTGATTAACCGAGCACTGTTAATTCGGTATGATGGACGTTATTAGAGAAATAGACGTTCGCGGTACACACACCAAGAGGTCGTAGTAATTCTCCACTCACAGCACGAAATGTGCTCGCAATATACCATTTGAACATCACCTATTGACCTAATTGGGTTTTGAAATCCATGCTCATAACGGAGACACTTGTTCTCGTGTCCACTAAAGCTGTCATCGTAACATTGTCCACAGAAACACAAATCTTGTTATGACGCATTGTCACTGGTGGAGGCGTAGCGGCGGGAAGCTGAAGATGACTGGCGACCTCACCTGCATCAGTCGCGCTGCCTATATATATATATGGTTTACCGGCGGCGGTGAAGTGGGACGTCGTCCAGGAGATGGTGATCTTCGGTAGCGTGAAGGTGGTGGCGTCAAGCTCCGCACAGATGCCGGTGAGTCACTGCGGTGATTCTTCCGATGGTTTGGCCTGCTGTCAGTGTCTGAGGACCAGGGTGTCTCATAAACATAATGATTGCTGCGCCCGTAGAAAGTGCGGGGTCGCCGATAAGACGGTGCTGCCATGCGACGGAGATCGGGGCAGAATCGGTTGACATGACCGCAGATGCCACAGTGAAAGCATATGGGACGTTCACGGCGTGCGCTGAGGTCAGCAGAAGGATGAATGGCCCGGCCATTCCATGCTTGTTAACCGATAGGTGGTTTGCGCGCGTATTCGTCATCCAATGGGTAGTACGGACGCATAGTTTGACTTGACCTTCGATGACGAGGCGTATAGTGGTAGGCATCAAGGGAGCCAGCGTTGATAGTCGTAGCGCCCAAATCGCAGGGAGGAAAGGGTTCTGGGACATTAGGTGCCGGCCGAGAAGCTGCCTCACGTAAGTGGAGCTCTTCGCGCACTGCTTGGCGAATCATGGACGCCAGATCCGATGGGGTTGGATGCACGTCGACACTGGCGACATTAGTGACGTTGTTCAGGCGACCGAAATTTGGTGTGATTCGCCGTGCTTTCAGCGCTTCAAGCATACAGTAGTGCTTTATAACGTCACTTACACGCTCCAAACTTTTTTTTTTGATGAGGAACTGGTAAACGTCCTTCGTTGTTCATTTTAGAAGATGACCAACCTTGCCCTCTTTTGTCATCCAGGGGTGCAGTGCCTTGCACAACTTGAGCAACTCCTCTATATACGTCGTGCAAGTTTCCCCGGGAACTTGCGCTCGTTGCATAAGAGTTTGCTCGGCATGCTTCTTCTTAGCTGATGCACAACCTGATTTCATCGAAGAACTTCCACCACGTCGTCAGGCTTTCTTCATGGTTTTCAAACCATACAGAAGCAGTTCCTTTTAGAAAGAGTTCCACAATATTGAGCTGGGCGGTGGCACCCCAGCCATTAAACCGACTCGCTTATTGATAGGAGCTGAGCCATGCGTCGACATCTTCCCCAGCTTGTCCAGCGAAGGATTGAGGCTGGATTTAGGGCTGCCACTGAATTCCGGATGCAGGTAGCTCGTTGCCATTGTTGTCGTGAGACGCCATCGCAGCTGGCACACCAGCAAGTCGTCGGCTTCGGCGAAGCTCCACGTATTGCACCTCAGCGGTCGATGAGTCGCCGTTCGTCGGGGGCGCCGTTATTGTACCCAGCACCTCTAACCAAAACTGTTACGATGGGGCTATTTATTATAGAGCGAATGGCGAAGTGTAGCCGTGGCGACACCGAGCTGCTTCCAAAAACAGGCCACTTCGTTCTCCTAGTCCTCGTTTCACACGTTGCCGCTTCAGCGTTACAATACAAATAAAACTCTGTGAGCACCTAAGCTTCGTCTTGAGGAGTAGGATTTCATTGCGTAATAGGGCCTCGTGTGGATAGTCTTCGGAGCTGCGAGGCTGCTTTGGTTATCAATGCTCGTCTCAAACGCGCCTAAAAACATACGTTCCGGCACCTTGCCCCTCCCCCCACAACGTTGGCACAATAAACAACTCTCAAGGTCTTTAAGTTGTGAACATCTTTTACACGAACGTATTGTTTTTTTTCCTGTGTGGTATTGTGGCTGTTAGTCAAGCACTATCTAAATATGTTTTGTGGTTATGCATAGCGCTAATACTAGCTGTATTTGAGAAACTGACCTGTTGGGAAATTCATTCCTTATTCTACCTGCAGGTACAACAGGGACCGAAAGGCTACAATAGAGCTTGAATTTGTTTTCAGATTAGTTATAATAATTAACTTTGATGGTAAGCCTCTTTCGACTATGATAAATACAAACAGCGAAAGTACCAAACCTTTGGGGGTACCTAGATTGCCAAAAAAGAATTTTGTTTGAATTTAGCCTTGCTACGCAGTTAGGCAGTTGTTTTGGTGAAAAAATGTTTTCATTGTGTTTTTGATCCCTCCCGAATTTAGTGTAAAGCACAGTAGGAACAAAGGATGCCTTAGTTAGAAAACTACGCGACTGCGAGTACATCGTAGCTTGTTTCAATATTCGGATGTAGTTTTCTTAGTCAAACAACGCAACACTATTTTAGAGGTGAGTGATATGGCAACTGCATTTTAGAATGCCTGTTAATAGGCGAACCTTCACGAATGACACTGGTGACGTGCATTGCTTTCTATCGCGAAGGACTGCTTCTTGTTTTTGCATAAATGATCTCGCTCTTTTTGATACTCTTTCAAACACATGCCGCAGCCGGGCAACAGTGCTTGCGTGCACGGGCGAGGCGGCACGGCTAAGTCGCGATGCCTGCTCTCTGGTTTTTTAGGTGAACGCAGCCACGAGATAAGGCAGGCGCGAATAATACGATGTGCCAGCTCAATGACACCTAAAAGAATATCAGGCCTGCTCACTGCCACCGCGACCATGTGACATACTCTATTTGCCCGTACGAGCACGCGTACTACATGAGGCTGTTAGTGTATTGCCACCCATCATCGTCTGCCGTTAAAATATAAAGCGTTCGTGCCGAGTTTTAGATGCCTAATAGCTTTATTCTGCCTTTTGGGTGAAAACAATGCGCTGGTTTAAGTAATGTGCAGCACTTAAAAGCGTTTGGAGATTCATTTCTGAGCCATTTTTTACACACACTGTCAAAAATTGTACCCGATCAAACGCGATGTGGATCTTTAAAAGCTAAATTTGATGGACCAGCAAAGTGACGACAAAAATGAGGTAAATTTTATACATTATTTACTTCACTCACGGACGCACGCACACACGCGCACACACTATCTAGAGCATGTAGAAAAATTGTTCTTACTCATTTACAAAATTTCTACCGTTTTGTTTCTACTCTTTGGAACATCTGCCTTCATACACACGTAGTTACTGAGGAGAGTGTGTGCTGCCGCCCAGAGTATATTGTTCATCGTACTATCAGGGTGACGATCATTGCAAGAAAAAAAATATCCATTGTGTCACAAAAATTTATTGGGACCGGCACAAAGAGTGGTGTTTCCTCTTTTGCTCTGGCCCCTCTCGCAGTAATGCGAAGTCAGTCCCATAACTTAGGACTTGAGAAAAATGCTGGTACTGGGTATCTATTAAAACGCGAAGTTCGGTGGGTGCTTCTACTGCACTGGCGGTTCATAGATCAGTATACTTTTGGCAGTGGTTCTTAAATATTTGAGCTTGAAGTAGAGCTCACACACACGATAATCATTTAAGAAAGCGCAATACCATATTTGTTGGCAGGCATTCAAATTCCAAGAAAAAATAATTAACGACATATTTAGGGTGCGGACGAGACATGGGCTAAATTAAAATACCACAATAAAGTAGTTAGAACACCGGCAAGAAAATACGAGGTACAAAACCGATGAGCTAATGCAATGCAAGAGCATTCCTTCCCTTTTTATCAACCAAGTAAACGGTGGCTACGCAAGCAGTACACGGTGCTAATTGCCAAAAGCAAAATGTTTACCGCCGCTGAAAGAAAAACGCCCATTCTGAAAAATGCTCCTACGCGCATTCTATATTTTAATGCCAAGGCGTACACCAAGATTATATAAGCACACATTACACATTAATTTTATAGCAAGAAGGGAACATGGTGGCGATGGGGCCATTGGAACGACCTAGAAATATGCAGTACGGACACACGTACCTCCGAGTCGCGAAGAAAAAGAATGTCGACGTCAGGTTGACGAACGACACGCTCCCACGTCGTTCTTCGGCTGTCCTTAGGAAATGAGAACATCCGCAACTTCGGTCTCTAAAAATTCGCCACGCAACATCACACAACCGTTTGGATTGGTAGCCGTACAGATTGAAAATATCCAGTGCACAAAACGCATCACATATCTAAGCTGCAGTTCACGGACACCAAAAAAGATGGTCTTCTTGAAAACGTTTGTCGGGCTTGGCAATCCATGTCTGTGTATCGACGAGAGCAAGCGTCGGCACGTCTGCGCAGCGAAAGAAACTGTTCTAAACAGAGGGGCGTCGGAACTGACGACTGACACTGTGAGCAGGCCTGAAATTATCTAGGTGATATTTTCCAGCTGCTAAGTATAACATTTCTTCTTTCGAATGGAATACATTCATTTCTTGTACTTTCGGTATCTTTTTAATATCTTCTGCTATAGTACGGCAAACAGCGCCGCTTTATTGCCGTGCTTGCCTTGCGCTGAAAACTATGACGTGAAACTGAAACGCAGGCTTGACACAAGGAGTAAGCTGTAAGGAATGGTTCTCTGTATAGCTGTTCACAAGAAGAACTGGGGGGGGAACACAGGGGCTGCCCCTCTACCCCACACCGTGTTCCCGTAAATACACCAGTGTTGTACAGCCATCTCAAATAGCTGCAGGGCTATCCTGCCACAGGATGGCAAAAGCAGAATGACAAACCCCGTGCTATGTGTTGGGAGGACTTCACTACGCACACGTAAATATATATATATATATATATATATATATATATATATATATATATATATATATATATATATATATATATATGGTGACTGCGCCCAGCACCTCCACCAATTATGCGGAAGAGCTTTATTCGAGGCGAGCTTCAGCTGGCACACACTGCTGACGATATCTACAGATGAGGAAATTATTCAAATGAAGCTGACACGTCCAATTGATAAAGAGGAGTCGGTGACTGCGATCACACTATATATATATATATATATATATATATATATATGGGATATGGCACAACGGGAGCGTTGTCAACAAGGATAAATATATTTATTTCCCAACAGTTTCGGGAGTGGTCCTCCCTTCATCAGGGGATGAGTATAACTCATCCCCTGATGAAGGGAGGACCCCTCCCGGAACTGTTGGGAAATAAATATATTTATCCTTGTTGACAACGCTCCCGTTGTGCCATATCCCATACCTTCACGGAGACAAACTGGCCCATTGAATTATTACTCCCACTATATACTGTCATGGGCAATGTAGATGCCTGAGGATGACGACGATAAAGTGCTGAAAGTGAACGCGCTCGGACTGGTGCACCGTTGTACGCATTAGCTCGCCAATATATTCGCCAGTACGAATTTCCTCGCCAGTGTATACTTTATTCCCCGTAACATCATTGGTGGAGGTGCGGGGTACCACTAGCTATACAGCACAACGAGCTGGATCTTCGCAGCGGACGGCGCATAGCAGCTACGACGATGACTGACCAGGCTACTCAATGTCAACAAGATCCATCAGCCCCACAGCCGATCGTTGTGGTGCAACCTCGTGACCCAGGCCCATTCAACGGCACAAGTGGCATAGACGTCGATGACTGGCTGGTCCTATATGAGCGCGTCAGCAGAAGCAACCATTGGGACACGACGCTTATGTTGGCGAACATCATCTTCTACTTGCATGGCACGGCAAAACTCTGGTACGAGACACATCAAGAAGAGTTGACTAGCTGGGACGTCTGTAAGCAGAAATTGCGCTATCTGTTTGCGAAACCCATCGGACGTCAAGTGGCCGCAAAGAAAGAGCTTGCGACTCGTGCCCAGACATCCAAAGAGCCGTACATCGCGTACATCCAGGACGTGTTGGCTCTGTGCCGCAAGGTCGACAAGGACATGCTCGACGAGGACAAAGTCGGACATATCCTGAAAGGAATTGCGGATGACGCCTTCAATTTCCTCCTGTGCAAGGACTGCTCGACGGTGGAGTCGGTCATAGAAGCATGTCGTCGCTTCGAACAGGCAAAAAGTAGGCGCATAGTTCACCGATTTGATCGCCTTCCCAACACGGCGGCTACGTCCTCTTGCGAAGATTTGCCCACACTACAGCAACCACCAGCGCCAGAAAACGTCACCAGAATAGTCCGTCGGGAACTCGAGGCTATGGCTCCCGCTATGTCTAGCGTCAGCGCGCCAGGACACAACCTCGATGCTGTTTCTATGATACAGGCCGTGGTTCGCCAAGAGATCGCGAATATGGGCATTTCGCCACCTCATCAAAATGCCCCTGCTACTTCCAGCTCGGCTCCAGTCATTGCGGCTGCCACTCAAAACCGCACGTTCGCGCCACGACGAAACCCAGCTGAATGGCGCACTCATGATGACCGGCCCTTATGTTTCACGTGCCATCGGATAGGACACATTGCTCGCCATTGCCGCCGCCGTTGGACCTAATCACCTCGACCGAGCTTCTATTATTGGCGGCCTCGCTCTGAACGTGCACCTTATGCCCCGTCTTTCCGTGCTGAGACAGGTGCAAAGCATAATCCAGAACGTCGGACCAGCCACTCGCCATCGCCTGTGCGTCGTCAGTCCCGCTCGCCCCAACCCCACCGTTCTCGGTCTCCCTACGACCGTCGCTCGGAAAACTAGCCGGTGCAGCCCCCGGAGGTGACGCTGCATACACGACTTGGACTGCAAATCCTCTGATTACTCCCGACCAGCAGTGCAACCTTCTTACAATTCTCGTTGATGATTTACCTGTAACTGCTTTTATTGATACCGGTGCACTAATATCTGTGATGAGCTCAGACCTCCGCCGCCGCCTCCAAAAAGTTCTGACGCCTGCGATTGCACCCACCGTTCGTACAGTGGATGGGAGTACTCCTGCTGTGCTTGGAATGTGCACTGCGCGTTTAACAATTTCTGAGCATCAAACTTCAGTTCTGTTCGCTGTACTGGAAAATCGCCCTCATGACCTCATCCTTGGACTCGACTTTCTGACTTCACACGCTGCGCTCATTGACTGTTCCAAAGGTCTTCTTCGGCTCGAACTACCATCCTTCTCGGAGACCGTCTCTACCAGCCCACCTCGTCTACGCTCTGTCGATTTCCTCAGACTTCCGCCGCAAGCCGCAGTCCAAGTCCAACTTTCGCCATATCCTCCAGTACCCGATGGTGATTATGTTGCTGCCCCAAATTCTGACGTGGTCATGACACGCAATGTTGCACTCCCCAACACGGTGGTTACCGTTAAGGACAACCGAACTTCATTTCCCGTCCTCAATTTCGGCTTCTCAGCACAAGTTATTCCTCGCGGCATGTCACTTGCGCATTTGACACCACTGGTCGACCACACAGTTTCCGCCCTAACCACCGATTCGCCACCCGATTTTTCATCAACATCGTTCTCGCCCCATTCCTGTTCCGACCTTTTCAAGCCAATGCTATCTGACAAGCTCACCTCTGAACAAGTCTCTGCTTTCTGCCGTGTGCTTGCTTCTTATCAGGACATCTTTGACTTTGGCGACCGTAATTTGGGCCAGACATCCGTGGTAACTCATCGCATTGACACCGGTGACGCTCGGCCCATTCGCCGACGACCCTACCGTGTGCCAGCCCCGGAGCGCGCTATTATACAGCGAGAAGTCGATAAAATGCTTGATAAGAGCATAATCAAACCCTCATCTAGTCCCTGGTCCTCACCCGTTGTACTTGTTAAAAAGAAGGACAATAGCTGGAGATTCTGTGTTGATTACCGCCATCTCAACCATATTACCAAGAAAGATGTCTATCCCCTACCACGCATAGATGATGCACTCAATTGCTTGCACGGTGCCAAATATTTCTCTTCAATAGACCTTCGCTCAGGCTACTGGCAGATCGCTGTGGACGACAAAGACAGAGAGAAGACGGCCTTCGTGACTCCTGATGGACTTTATCAGTTCAAGATGATGCCTTTTGGATTATGCAATGCCCCCGCGACATTTGAGCGCAATATGGACTCTCTCCTTCGAGGCATGAAGTGGACCATCTGCCTCTGCTATCTTAACGACGTTATTGTTTTTTCGACTACTTTCTACGACCATCTTACCCGTCTGTCCACAGGGCTTGATGTTTTTCGACATGCCAACTTGCAACTTAACTCGTCCAAATGCCGCTTTGGGCAACGCCAAATCTGCGTACTCGGACATCTTGTTAACGTTGTGGGCGTTCAACCAGACTCTGCGAAAGTTCAAGCAGTTAGCGACTTCCCCACACCCCGCTCAGCCAAGGACGTCCGAAGTTTTCTGGGACTGTGCTCCTATTTCCGTCGTTTTGTCGAGACGTTTGCTGAAGTAGCCCGTCCTCTAACCTGCCTCCTCAAAACGGATGTCGCATTCACGTGGGGCCAACAGCAAGCAAACGCCTTCTCGTCGCTCGTTGACATTCACACGAATCCACCAGTCCTAGCACACTTCGACCCATCTGCCGCCACGGAGCTTCGTACTGACGCCAGTGGCCACGGCATAGGCGCAGTGCTGGCGCAGCGGCAACAAGGCATGTACCGCGTCGTCGCGTATGCAAGCCGGCTGTTGTTGCGCTCGGAACAAAATTATTCCATCACAGAACGCGAGTGCTTAGCTCTCGTCTGGGCCATTGCGAAATTCCGACCGTACCTGTATAGCCGACCATTATCAGTTATTACGGACCACAATGCGCTTTGCTGGCTCTCCTCACTCAAGGACCCTACGGGATGCCTTGGTCGCTGGGCGCTGCGCTTACAAGAGTACACTTTTTCCGTATCCTATAAATTCGGACAACTTCACAACGATGCGGACTGCTTGCCCCGTTACCCAGTCGATCCCCCTGACACGAGGGAAGATGAGCAAGAGGCCCTCGTTCTTTCAATTACCGACTTCACCGACATAGCTGCTGAACAACGCCACGACCCCTCTTTGCGTGCTATTATCAACGGTCTGCACTCTCCCCACCCTGACTACTCCTTACAACTGTTCGTTCTTCACAACATCTTGCACCGCTACAACGCCCGCCCTGATGGTGCTGAGCTTTTACTCGTTGTTCCTGTGCACCTTCGCTCAGACGTTTTGGCCCAGCTTCATGATGCCCCCTCCGCTGGACACCTAGGGGTGTCCCGCACGTATGACCGTATTCGCCGCCAATTCTTTTGGCCTGGCCTCTACCGTTCTGTGCGACCGTACGTTGCGGCATGAGACCTCTGCCAGCGCCGCAAGACACCTGCTCTGAGACCTGCTGGTACCCTCCAGCCCATTGAAGTACCAGATGAGCCATTTTTCCGAGTCGGCCTCGATCTTCTAGGACCTTTTCCCATGTCGGCCACTGGTAATAAGTGGATTGCTGTTACTACCGACTACGCAACGCGGTATGCCATTACACGCGCCCTCCCCACCAGCTGCGCTACTGATGTAGCCGATTTCCTTCTTCATGACATCATTCTGCGTCATGGAGCTCCTCGTCAGTTGATCACCGACCGCGGCAGCTGTTTTCTATCTAAAGTAGTCGACGAGCTCCTGCGATCCTGCTTTACCCACCACAAGTTCACCACAGCGTACCATCCGCAAACCAACGGCCTAACGGAACGCCTCAACCGTACCCTGACGAATATGTTAGCGATGTACGTCTCCAAGGATTACAAAGATTGGGACATCCACTTACCTTTCGTTACCTTCGCATACAACAGTTCACGTCATGATACAGCTGGATTTTCACCTTTTTACCTACTGTTTGGTTATGACCCCCCTTTGCCAATGGACACCATGCTCCAATCTGACGCCCTCTCACCGACTGCTTATGCTCGTGATGCCCTGGCCCGAGCTGACATCGCCCGCCAAGTCGCCCGGGATCGTTTATGTGCCTCGCAGCTTGACCAAAAGAGTGCTTACGATTGCCGGCACCGCGACGTACAATACTCTCCGGGGTCTCTCGCCTTGCTGTGGTTACCATCACGTGGTGTTGGTCTGTGCGAAAAACTAATGTCCCGTTACGTTGACCCCTACCGCGTTATACGCAAGGTCACCAGCGTGACCTATGAGATAGCTCCACTCCATACCACCTCAGTACCAGCTTCAGTCCCGACCGATATAGTGCACATCTCACGGCTTAAACCATACTACTCACTCCTCGAGAATTGATCGCACTGGGACGGTGCTTCTGCCGCCGGCGGGTAATGTCACGGGCAAAGTAGATGCCTGAGGATGACGACGATGAAGTGCTGAAAGTGAATGCTCTCGGACTGCAGCAGCGTTGTACGCATTAGCTCGCCAATATATTCGCCAGTACGAATTTGCTCGCCAGTGTATACTTTATATATATATATATATATATATATATATATATATATATATATATATATATATTGTGAAGAACAAAATGCATTGTTGGCAAGCAACAACGCCACCGCTTGGGTACTGGGCGCTGGGCTGCTCTCGCTCGGCTCGTGCTGATCATCGCCGGCATCTGCTTGACCATTGCTCTTGCCCAATCGTGTTTCATCGTAGGACCACCGTCGCAACAGTCGCCAATAACCCTTTTTAAATTGGTGGAGAGTGCTGACATTCCCCGTCGCCTGAACCTGGGTGCTGCCATTCGCCGTCGCCTAAACCTGGAGCTGCGCAACCGAACACTACCTCCCATCATGGCTACCAACAACCCGCAACCTGGCTCTTCCACTCCATCCCCCAGCAATCCCGGCGTTCTTCGTTTGCGAGAGCCCAAAGTCTTTAGCGGAGCTGATGAGACCGACGTGGAAGACTGGTTCGCTAACTACGAACTGGTGAGCGCAAACAAGTGGGATGACGCGGACAAACTGACTAACGTCACCTATTACCTCACTAACGTGGCCTAAATGTGGTATAACAACCACAAAAACGACATTACGACGTGGCCCATCTTCAAAACGTCGTTTGCTGACGTTTTCGGCCGACCCGCTGTCCGCAAGGCCAGAGCTGAACAACGCTTGCGGACTCGCGCACAGAAGCCATCTAAACCGTTCACCAGTTACATCGAAGAAATTATTGGTCTTTGCAAACGTGTGAACAACGCCATGCCCGAGTCGGAGAAGACTAAACACATCCTCAAAGGGATAAATGACGGCACATTTCTAATGCTCCTGGCGCGCAATCCTGCCACCGTTGCGGAACTTGTGACTTTACGTCAGAGTTTCGACGAGTTGAGGAAGCAGCGCGCTCTGACTCGGCCATTTTCCTCACACGCTGACTCACTATCTAGTCTTACTTCTGTTCCTGATTACTCAACAACCCTGCAAGAGATCAAAGACTTTGTGCGTGAAGAAGTAGCTCGGCAGGTGTCGTTGATTCCCATGACGCAGCAGCCGCCGTCCTCTTGTCTGCCATCACCACTCCGCGACGTTATTGCCGAAGAGGTAGCTAAGGCTGTTCCCGTCGCTGCCCACCAGCAGCCTGTGGCCATGCTTGTTCCCCATGCGCCGGCTATGTAGTCCGTGGCCGCGCCTCTTACTTATGCCCAGGTGGTACGCAGAAGACCCCGCCAGCAGCTTTTGTCACCCATGCCTGCAGTTGCTCCCCACTCTACCCCTCTTTCGACACCTTGGGCCGCACAGCGAGTCAGCAATTCCTGGCGCACTGCTGACAATCGACCGATCTGCTACGCCTGCGGTACTCCAGGACACGTGGCACGATATTGTCATCGTCGCTTCCAATCGCAACACAACGCTACTTGGCCGTTACCGTATGACCCGCAGCCCACGCACCTACCTGCTCCCTATCCTTCACCGCAGTATGGCTACACTAATCTTCCCGAGTCTCAGTCACCCCAGCCCCAGCTCCGACTCACTCTCCCCGCTCGCCGTCTCCTCGCAGGCGATCTCTGTCCCCAATGCGTCGCCGACCCGCTTCCTCCAACCGGGAAAACTTAACGCCGCAGTTCCAGAGTCAAGAACTGCGCCGTCATTGAAATGCCCAAGTCCTCGCACTTCACCTGCTAACGTCGTCGCCATATCTGTTGGTGGTCATCGACACAGGTGCTGCTGTTTCTGTTATAGCCGCCCAGCTCTGCCGCTCCCTGCGCAAAGTGACCACGCCCCTCTCTGGACTATTGCTTCGTACGGCTAGCGCACAACCAGTTCGACCTCTCTGCACCTGTACAGCCCGCATTTTCATCCAAGGCTCTATGTACGTTGTCGAGTTCATCGTCTTTTCGGTGTGCTCGTATGACGTTATCCTCGGGTGGGACTTCCTGTCACATCATCATGCCGTCATCGACTGCGCTGAAGTCACGCGCTGAAGTTCAATTTTCGCACCTGTCTGACGAACCTTTGCACGAAACTCTTGAGCGGTCCCCAAAACTCGTCGAACGTAAAGACACTGAAATTCCGCCAGCCTCTATTGCCGTTGTGCCTGTTTGCTGCGATGACAATAACGATGCTACAGTAATGTTTACACCTTACGACATTTTCTTGAGCCGCAGAGCCGTTTCCTTGCCTTTCGCTACACTCGAAGTCACTGCGGGCCAAAGTAATATTTTCGTCCACAGCCCCCTTTCGGCACCGCTTATGCTACTTGCCGGCGAATGTCTCGGTCGAGTGGAGTACCTCGATTCTACATATATTATAATATATTATACATATATATATATATATATATATATATATATATATATATATATATATATATATATATATTTATATATACATATATATATATATATATATATATATATATATATATATATATATAAATCTTTTGCTGAGAGAATGCGAATTTTCATTTTACTTCAACATACAACTGTGTAATACTGAGGAAAACTCATTTATTAGACCTGCTTTTGAGTAACTGCGAACTTCTTGGAATACCTAGCGCGTCCAATAATTCCCACTTATGCTGCACACAGAAACAGGGGTATTTTGCAATACGGTCGACCTAATGATAAAAATACTGTGTTTTAGGAAATGAACGCGCTGAAACTGCGATGTGATGTGGCGTTGTACTGCAGAGTAAAGCGTCCGTTTAATTGTTGACGATGTCCAATTCTCGAACTTGCGCAATATTGCGGTAAACACGTGTGCTTGAACTTTGTTTCTTCCGAAATGTGGCCACCTAACGCCTTATCCGCGCCACCTCACCGAGTTCAGTGATCGACTAGAATTACACCATAATGCATAAAACAATCAAATCTATGCGTCTTCTATCAAAAAAAATTGGCCCGAATCCACATATTACACTGTGAATGTCGTCAAAAGACGATAGTCCTGCGTCTAGAGAGAGCGAACAAAACGTTTATTTGATGTTGTGCGCAAGAAAATTGGTGAATGGTATTCTACAGGCGCTGCGTTAAAGTTCGTCGAGCGTGAAGCGGAGGCGAACGAGCGCATCTAGGCACGTTACACACAAGGGCCATCTGGCGGTTATGCCGCGTTCACACTGAGCATTCCGGCCGCCGTAAGTGCTCCGAATACGCTTCGGCGGCGGCGAGATTCGCCGAAAGAGCCCTCTCCGCGCCGATCGCTCTCGGACCGATTTCTGCGGCGTCTGCCGCCGAATCGGTCACCACGGACCAATAGGAGCACTAGTCAAGAAACTTTGAAAAATGGCGGCCGAGCACTACTCACTTGTTATGCCGCACTGCCCGTAACTGAATGTTGAAACCAACGGGAGTTTAACCTGCTCTGTGCCTACTTCGCGTCCGTATTTCGTGGAAGAGGTGACTAAGCTTGCTGTTGGCGTGACCCAGCTTGTTGTGGTCTTGCAGAGCGAAACGAACCCACGAACGCCGCTGGCGTCGGTGGTTTTTTCTGCTCTTCCTGCATTACAAGACAGCCACTTACCAGCAAAATAAGCAGTACTGTGCTTTCTTTCTTCTTGCGTACGAGAATTGTCGAAGTATACACCACCGGATCGCGTAGTAGCGTTTGCGAGCCGCGACGACAACCGGGTGACAGCGCATCCATCCCGCGTTCGCCCCGTGGTAGATAGCATATTCGGCGGCGCGGGGCGCGTTTAGTGCGAACGACGCTGCGTTTCGGCGGCAGGGGAATTTCGGTGGCTGAAGAAAGCGGATCCTTCATTGTCAACTAGGCTTTATCTTCAGAAACAAAGGCGTGCAGCCCGCGGAGAAAGATGCGTGCCAGTCTCGGAGGTGATAAGGTGTAGAACGCAAAGCGGCAGGCCGGTGCCACCATCATGACGTCGTAGCAAAGCATTGGAAACACCTTTTTGAGCATCGCGTTGCACTGTCAGCGCAGCGCGAATAAACGCTACATTTCATAGAGTTACTTATGTGTGCCTATTCTAGTATAAAGGCAGACATAGGAAACATCTAAGCGTTGTTGTGGCGCCTCAGATATGCGCAATAATTGCTTTTCAATAGACAATCCCACAACTATGAACGCCTAAACCTTGAGCAATATTTGGGGGCGCTGTGGATGGGGTTGGCGGCTTGGTGCCGTTTGAGGTATCGTTAAGGTGGACAAAGAGATAAATGCAGAGACAGACAGACAGACCAAAACTTTTCCGTTGAAGTCTCCAAAGAAAGACTATCGTTTTTAAAAAAAGCACTGAAGCACGTCGCATCTCAGCAGAAGCAGAGACTCACACGCCGGAGTACACGATGACGTCATACCAGAGGCAGCGCATGCGATCCGGCTATTCCTGTTGAACTCGGGATGCTGACTCTAGGTGGCGCCGCACAGGTTGGCATTGTTTCGCTGTCTCTCAGCGTTGTCTGGCACACTTGCGCAGTCTGAAATCTTTGTTCTGGTGCTTAGGTTCAAACTTTTTTTCTTCACGATTTGTATTACAATTTTTGTGGCTTACGCTTGCCATAACCGCTTTTTCCATCGTCGTTGTCATACCGTTCGTCACCGCATGAACCAGTGCTCTTGTCAACAACAACGTGGTTTTTATTTCGTCGTTGAAATTGCGACGCTCCCGAAGAAACGCAGGTGCTTTTCTCGAGACTCCATTTTGTCCACGAAACTTTTCAACTCGCCATGTCATGTAAGTATGGACTTTATTGTCTTTATTTTTGAGACTGCAGGCTTGCTTTCGTGGATAATTTTAGTGAAACGCTTCAACTTGCGTGGCATAGAGTGACCAGATGTTTCGATTTAGGGGAGACACGTCTCAGTTTTGCAGCGGCGGTCCCGCTTTTGCGCCTAGTTGACTGCCTGCGGGACGCTGTTCTGTTGCGGTTTTGAGTGAATTCCAACTTGCAGTGGCTGTCAGTTTGCCCGGACACCTCTTTATGCCCCGGCGCGGTGGACTAGTAGCTAAGGTACTCGGCTGTTGACATGCAGGTCGCGGGATCGAATTCCGGCTGCGGCGGCTGCATTTCTGATGGAGGCGTAAACGCTGTAGGCCGTGTGCTCAGATATGGAAGCACGTCAAAGAACCACAGGTGGTCTAAATTTCGAGAGCCCTCTACTACGGCGTCTCACATGATCGTATTGTGGTTTTTGCACGTTAAACTCTACATATCAATCAAAAGCCCTATATGGTTACGATATTATATCTCTTTTTACTTCAGCTCTTACTGTCTTCCGCCTGCTGTATTTGATGCTTTCTCTATTTTGCACTTTGTGTTAGTCTCGCTCTCTTGTCCCTAGTAACGCAATCACATGGCTTCCATAAATGGTTGTTCAGCCATCTAGCCAGAATAGCGGAGTGGCTAAGACGCTCACCTTCAAGCGTGGATACGCTGCCTCATATTGCGCCTGGAAATTTCATGGCGTTTTCATGATTTATCTGCCTGGAAACCATCACTCCACTGAGGGGATGTTTTAATGAACTCATGCCTCCCTCCTCCTTCCCGATCCAGTCGGTACCACAGGCCATGGTGCACCGCAGCTCCAACCTCTTTTTTCGCCACTCAGTCACAATCTTTTCGTTTACATCCCGCCCTTTCACTCTAATGTCGCTTTCTTTCACGTCTTCTGCTACTTGCTGTACGCGGTAGTGGAGCTCATCCGATTCGTGTGGCCCCCACACATTTGAGTTGCTGGGTTCACTCCAAGTACTTCAAAATTAACGCAATTTACGCGATTATAAGTGCCATTTTCCGTTTAAGCTATGACATGTGCTCCTTTCCGTCATGCCACACTGCCACCCTCCTGTCCAGCCCGCTTTGATGTCAATGAAATATGGTCGCTTTACTGTGGATCTTACTAATAAATTTGTTTTTTTGTAACATTATTATTATTATTATTATTATTATTATTATTATTATTTGATGGAAGGGTAATATCGAAGAAAGCATGGCTGGTCAACCTCTTAAAATTTTTTAAAAATTTTACACATCGTTGCCTGATAAGTGGAAAGGAGAGATCCGCAGTGGGTTTTGCTGAAAAAAAAACTATTCTTTTTTTGAAGCACAGTAAACCAAGTGGCATGCTTAGCTGCCCTGCTGTCTTCTTTTTTTGACTTTGACAATGAGTTCCACAAAATATATTGAAGCTACGTTAGGTCACGAAAACGAGTCCTCTTTGCACCAGAACGCGCTGGGCTGTGCGCGCTTGCTTGTTCGTTCATCCAGCACTCATGGCCACTCCCGTCATCAACTTATTTATAAATTGGCGGTATCTGTGCAATTGACAGCTGACTCAGTACAGCCTTGCTTTTTAAGAAACCAAAATGTAGGCCTGCATTCCCTACTTATCAGGCAGGAAGTCCGATCTGCAATAGCCTATCGCTGCGCAATAGAATTTCAGACGGGCCATAACTGCAATTGAAACCATAATATGTAACATGTCTTTATTGATTAGGAAACCTAATGTGGAAGAGAATAAGTGACGAAAGTTTAAGAAATATCTCCTATAGGCTTATTTCATAATTGCATTCAAAATTTCACTTGCATGCTCATTTCTTGAAGTTAGTGCAAATATATCTTTTATTTAGGAATCGTATTTATATAAGCTTCCATGGTTTTTTGAATACACATGCTGAGAAAATAGTGCGGAGTTATCACCATTCTGTATTAAGCCCTCTTCGACATGAAGTCTGCCTACTAGGCAATAACATTTTTCGGGTAGATTTTCAGATTTTTTAACAACAAAACATCAGACCTACCAAGCGAAGCGAAAAGAACTGAACGTAAGCGCAAATACGCATAAATTAGCTGAAGAAATGCAAGTACGGAGGTTTTCTTTGTATAAGAATCACCAAGGTCAGAAATAACAGCAGGGCAGGTAAGCGTGGCACTCCAACTCTTTGTCATTATTGATTTACTGAGCTTGGAAATTTTTTTTGGCATTAAAAATTATGAATCCCTTCTTTACACTTAGTCATCACGCAACAATTTGCCAGTGTCTGCCGAAGGCCCCAAAGCTCTTTGGAGACTCCGGGGCTTGTTCTAACATTAATAAGGCTTAGAATAAAATAGAGCTGAGGTAGTTGGTGCGCGTTCATTCTAAAAGACAGAGCGTGAAGATGCGGACATAGGATAGACGTCGGGACATCTCATACGCCTACTAACAAATGAAATTGTGCACTATGACGAAAACGAAAGGAGACACGAAAACTCATCCCCACGTGGCCACGCAATACGTGACCTTATCGATCCGTGACGCGTGCTTACCTTTCACGTAGACAACAATGCGTGCTAGATTGGTAAGTTCGCATAATGGATGGACAGGCACAGGTAAGTTTCCGTGTGCTCTAAATGCGAAGCATTTCTTAGCGAACTTCGGCCACTTTGCGCGTATCTATCTAGCCACCTACGACTTTTAGCTCTCCTGGGCGTTTCGATAATGGTATCGAAACCAAACTTGGTATGCCATAACATGACTCTATGAAAACATATTTGACTAGTCATGACATGAAAATCAAATGTATGTCATGCATGTCATGATTTACGTTCCATCGTCCTGTAGCTCTTTCTGTGGTTTCATTCATGTTGTAAAACCGGTATTGTATGACAAAATTGCATTGCGAACAAAAGCGACAAACCCTAACATGATAATCCTGAGATGCGTGTCATGTAACAACATGACCACATGCCACGCTCAGGATGCGCTCACAGTCGTTTCGCTAGCTTCACTTATACCAAATTTGGCGGTACGGAACGTGAATGGATGACGAATGTATGATACTGGTGCAAACATGAGAAACATGAGATGCGTTTCGTGTAACAACTTGACTACATACTACGCTCATGATGCGCTCGTGGCCGTTTCGCTAGCTTCACATGTACAAAACTCGGTATTATGGGACGCGAATGGACGACAAGGTAAATGAAACATCCAAACATGATAATCTTGACATGCGTGTCATGTAACAACATGACTACATACCACGCTCATGATGCGCTCGTGGCCGTTTTGCTAGCTTCAGATATGCCAAATTTGGCATTACGTGACGCCAATGGATGAAGAAACTATGTGACTGGTGCAAAAATGATAATCACGAGATGCGTGTCATGTGAGAACATGTCTACATGCCACAGTCAAAGCGCCAATACATGTCAACTTCACGTGGTATGCGTGCTCGCCGGTGTTCATTTCCTCGCGTCACGCCGGCGTTGCCACGCCATGCGCTGGTCCTGCCATATACTCGCAGGGGCACGCTCCATTGCTGTGACGCATGCGCGTTTCAGCGCGTCCAGCCATAGCCTCCTCTGAGGCTATGGTCCAGCCTTCCTCCGTCACGTAAGGAGAGAGGCGCAAACGTCACGAAAGTAGGGAGACGCAGTGTTCTCTTTCGCGCCGTTTGCCTTCGGGCCACGCCGACGGACGCTGGTCGCGCGTGGCGTCAGTATATAGAGTGCTCACGTTTCACTAAAGTAGCGTCGCTGTGCACAGCATGCGCGCGCGTCAACGCTACATTAGAGTATACTGGGCCCTTCATTATGCGCTTGTAGCCGTTTTGCTAGCTCCACATATACCAAATTTGGTGTTACGGGACGTTGTTGCATGAGGATATATATATATATATGACTGGTGCAAACATGATAATCCTGACACGCGTGTAATGTAAGAACATGATAACATACTACGCTCATAGCATGCTAGCGGCCGTGTAGCTAGCTTCTCATATACTAAGTTTTGTATCACGTGACGTGAATAGATGACGAAGGTAAACGACACATCCAAACAATATAATCATGAGAGTGAAGTCCTGTACGGCATAACTTAGCTCCACGTCGTAACGTTGTGTTGATTTTAAAGTGACATATCAACATTTCACATTCGTGCTTCGCATATCATCGATTCCCACTGTACGTGGGATCTGCAAATTCTTTTTCTGCCACTACGCACAATTTCAGTTGTTAGTAGGCGTATGAGATTTCCTGACTTCTTACGTATGTCGGCATCTTCACGCTCTGTCTTTTAGAATAATTAGCAAGGCTTGTTTCTAAACGTATGGTGCGTTTTCTGGTGAAACCTGCAGGGATAAGCGCAGAATTGTACTTGATGTCACGCTATGTAAATCACGAATAGAGTGGGTGCATTGATGGGCCATTCATTACTGGGCGTTTAAATCATAAATAGGCCCAACTATGATGGTCTAAGGTACCCGGATGCTGACCCGCAGGTCAGGGATCAAATCCCGGCGGCGGAGGCTGCATTTGCGATGGAGGCGGAAATGCTGTAGGCCCGTGTGCTCAGCTTCGGGTGCATGTTATATAACCTCAGGTGGTCAAACATTTCCGGAGCTCTCCACTACGGCGTCTCCTATAGTCGTATGGTGGTTTGGGACGTTAAACACTACGTATCAATCAATCAGTGAAACAATAATTAGTCTTCATAATTGGCCTTCAGCGACGTGGGCGTTGTGTCTTACGGGTGCGTTGTGGATACTTCATCATTCTGGAAAATGGTGGATGGGGTAGAGCGCACTTCGCAACTGCGCTTGCAATTGGCATTTTGGGATAGTTTAAAACTGCCCATGCTTAACGCATAGTTTTTCATGTTCTTGTGCAGCGGCTGAGGTGCTTACATGGTAGCGAAGCGTCGCTTGCAAATAAGAAGGCTAGCCAAAAGGGGCTCATTTGCGCTACCTCCTGCCATTTCAGAAAGTGAAGCTGATGTGCGCTCGAACTGTCACGCCTAGTTATTTATTTTATTTATTTATTTAAAGTATACTGCGGTCACAAAGAACAATGCAGGCGGGAAAAAATACAGTTTCAAATTTACAAGCACAAATGGAGCCGTATGGCTCCATGTATTTAGAGTTACTTAGAGTTATAATAATCGAGGTAATTAGAGATATAACGGAAAGCTCAAATACGATTGTAATAAATATCTTTTTATATTTCGGGTGCTTTGTTTTAGGCATAACTGATTATATGCGCTACTGTGGTCTATTATGGTTTTATTTTCGGTATAAACTAATGAAGCGGTTTGTTTTGCGCAACCATTAACCGCAACCAATCCTTTAGGATAGACATTGATACTTTTGTCGTGGAAATATTGGATGGATAATCTTGTGCTGATGAAATCGACCAAGAACACAAGAATGCATCTATTTAAAATGCCGAATGATTACTTAGATTTGTTACTCTTTCTTGCTTGTGAGTCTCATTTACTGCATGCCAAGGTCATTGATAACGTGGTGACTCAGTGCATATTTTTTTTTAGATTGCAGACGGTGTGGCAACAGCTGCGTGTCAAAGTGTGCTCAAAACACTCAGAATACAATGACCGCATTGAAACAGGTAGGTCAAACGTAAAAGGACAACTTTTTTTTGAATTTAGTTTTTTGAGAAGGCCAGATGTCCTTCAAATTTAGCATGGTATCCTATAAAACGAAACAACTTCACTGCGCAGTCCTCCGCCAAAGCCAATCACAGATTTGTCATCTGACTGGCGTTTTCGAACTTTCTAGCCGACACGTGAGACTCGGATAACATGATTAGCTATTACTTCGTTTTCGCCAAAGAATGGCCTTCCAATAGGCATTACACGTGATGTAGATTTTAGTAACGTGAGAAGTTGCTTGATTCACGTCGAAAACATGTTACATTACTAGATGTCAGTGATGCTGAGTTATTTTTGTGGCTTAACTAGTTGGAACGTAATGTGACGTTACTTTAATAGTGTAAGCACCTACGTGATGTTACTTCATTTTCAGTTATAAAAATGGCCTCTTTGTAATGTTGGTGTATTTTTCAGACACGTGTGTAGTTACTTGAATTAACGTGATTGTTTTTATTTCCGTCATTAGTGTTCATTCAGGATTTGTGATTTTGCTCATGTAACTTGTCATGCGATGTTATCTAAGTTTATAGTTATGTGATTTAGGTGTCGCAATTAGTTGTTACTCTATGGTACGTGATTTAAGTGTCTTGATTAGTTGTTACTCGATGGTACGTGGTTCTTGTCCCCTGACTGGTTACGTCATGTTAGATAATTTTTAGTCACGTAACAGACTCGACCATCATAGATATTGCATTGCAGGCCTGCTAATTTGTCGAATGTTTGGGAGCAAAGCAGAAGTTGCAGAAAATGAAGCGGGTGCGTAACGGTTTATAATGGTGATAATTCCTCTAGGCACAAGCGGGCGAAACAAAAACCATGCAAAAATAGCTTCGCTTTTATTGACAGGCGTCCACGTGAAAATATTGACATCCACGTTATGTGCGTCATGGTGTAAATACCCCACTTATGATGCACTCAGGAGCAGTTAGCTGGCTTTATTAAACACCGAAATGCCCATTGCGTGTCATTTATATACGACCAACGTATATGACAGTTCCTCACATATAAATTAATTCACGCACAACACTCGTTGCATGAGTCCGCGTAGAGGGATTTCCTGTTGTTTTGTTAACAGTATATGTAACAAAATTTGTATCACATACGTTCGTGACGGACATCCATGGGCATGCATTGTATATTCCAGACAGAATACGCATTGCATTAAAATGGTGTTTATAGACTGTAACCTACACGCAGGCATAACGAACTTGCTATAAATAGTGAATTGGACGTCATCGTAAGAATACCTTCGTTTGCTCCAAGCACAAACAAGGCGATGTATAGAGTTAATTCTCGCGTTACATTACAGCAAGGCTTGGCATCGACCGGAATATAAGAAAAATCAGCACTGCGTTTATCAGCTGTGCGTGCCGGTATTCGTCCGTTTCGATATCTCCGCTCTGCCCTTACCCTACATCTTCAGACTGTGTAGCTCGTCGATTTCACTCCCATCTATTAATTTAGCAATAACGGGTCTCAAACATCGACAGAACTGTCTTTTTATTACTATAACAGAATTTCATCAAACCGGTTAGTTGATTGGGGGAAGGGCACTAATATTTGAAAATTTTCAAATAGAAATCACATAGCGTTTCATTCGTTCACTTCTTCAGCCGAACAGCGTGTGTATTCGGAATCGTTTTTCAATTGCTTTCGAATAATTAGAAATGATAAAAATACTGGAAGCACTGAAATTTGAGAACATCGAGAAGTTACTTCGTATTGATTATCGAATTACCATGCACAAACAGCCTATGCACTTATAAAGCGATCAGCGCCGTGTTTATCAGACGATGAAGGCGATTTCTCAAACGTACGGCGTTGCCGAAGCATCAGTTTCAGCAATAAACTATCGTAACTATCAAATTTGTGATGCCAATTGATGAGACCTACCTGATATTTAGGTATCCGGTTTATTTAAAAGCTGTCGACAAAGTACCTCTATGGTCACTGCTTACTTCAGCCTCCTGTTCCCAAATATATAAAAACTATAGGTGTTGCTCAGTTTGAACACTTCCCAAGTTCTTTTAGGTTAAAAGTAACCGTAGTGCTCCTTTATTGATGCATGTGATGATTTGTAGCTTTACTATTCAGACACGATTGAAGCAGTATTTCATTCATGTAATTTTGTGTGATTCGGTGTCATCATTATTCAATTCATATTCCATACTGCCCTATATTACACTATTCGCACATTCCTTGCGATAGGTGGTATAAATGATGCAACATGCAAACCGCGTATTTAGGGGGGGGGGGTGAGTCGTATACATCTAATGGACCTTTTTCACTGGCGCCGTAGGCTCATGAGCACCTGTAACGTTTCAACGGTGGCACCCCGAAACATTTTTGGTGGCTCGTGGCTCCCGAAACCTATCAGCGCGCCATCTCGAAGGCGATGGGTGCAAGGAAACGCACAAGCTCCTACGCTCTCGCGTTGACCGGAACGACATTTGCTTTTGGATCTCGCCGTTAAAGGCACCCTACCTGTCGTGAAAAAGATCAATTGCATGCCCATTTATCTGAATTCCCTGTTTTAAGGCATTATAAATAATCGGTATTATTGTACGCCTCATAAGACAAGGTGTGACGTTACACTTACCTCTTTTGAACACATGCCGTGCGCACGTACAGTGGTGGTCAAAATATTGCGGACCACGGGATCGTGTGTCAAACAGCATCGAGGCACCTTCTGAGGGCTGCCTGTAGAACTAGATAGCGTGCACTGCGCAGGCGCACCCTTTTTGCCTGCCACCCGCTCGCCCATTTCTGTGCCTTAGTCCCAGACGCTTCGGCCTGTCGAAAGCGTGCATACGGCGTCAGCTTTTTTAAAATCAACCTTTGTGATCAGGTTCGTACGCTGACAGCCGGAGTGACACCTTGCGATTCTTCTAGGGTTCCGGTGCGCACGCTGTTGAACAAGTGCTGAACCAGGTGCGCACGCTGTTAAGCGAATGAACAGGCTGGTAGGTAAAAAAGGGCGCGCATGATGCTTCTGAGCTTCTCAGACAGCGGTCAAAAGGCGCAGCGGTGCTCTTCGACACGTGATTCCGTGGTCCGCAAAATTTTGACTACCACTGTACGAGGCAGTCGTCATTGAACAAATATACATCTAAAGCACTGCACAGCGATGCATCTCAACTTGCTTTTGTGTATTCTTTTTTTCTTTCACAGTTTTCCTTCATGCCATATTTGGAGTCTGAAGTGCTGACCGATGTAAAGTTTGTTGTGGATTCAAAGCACCACCCCGGCAAGAAAGCATCGTTCAAGGCGCACCGCCTGATTTTGGCCCTTCAAAACGATGCTTTCAAGGTCATGTTCTACGGAGATTTCGCGAAGCAAGATCGCATTGCTATAACTGACCTGCATCCAGACGGATTTCTGGGAATGCTTAGGTATGAAGGCCCGTTCTTCCTGCACGAAAAATTAGCATATGGAACGCATACGATGGAACCTGCATGTGCGATGGTTCAACACTCTGTCTCGTTGAATGCAGTAAAACTAAAAGCAATGTAGTCACCTTCGTTGATATTTTAAATACATTACTGATGTTAGGAAGCGTTTTTGATAATAAACGTACAATGCTTAGTGTTAGGAAAGACGTTTAACCACCATCCTCTATGATAACACAAGCTCAAATTATCGATGGTACCTAATATACCAAGCTATTAAAGTTGTATAAGCTTTTCTTGATGGCAGAAAATTGTGTGTAATAATACTTACTGAATGGAGTAGTACGAGTATCGCTTTAGGCTAAACAATAATTTTTCATTTAAGGGCTGAATGCAAGGAGATGTTTGTTTCTGCATTGCATTGGTTGCAAAATGTAAAATCCTCCATTAACTTACGTTTAGGTGCACGCAAAACAACCCCTAAGGTCTTTAAACTAAACCTTAGTGGCTAAGGTACTCGGCTGCTGACTCCCAGATCGCGGTATTGAATCCCGGCTGCGGCGGCTGCATTTCCGATGGAGGCGGAAATGTTGTAGGCCCGTGTGCCAAGATTTCTTTGCACGTTAAAGAACCCTAGGTGGTTGAAATTTCCGGATCCCTCCATTACGGCGTCTCTCATAATCATATGGTGGTTTTGGAACGTTTAACTCTACATATCAATCAGTTTTCGCCGTGGTTTGAGTAGGTTTTCTTGCATTTTTGCGTCGCAGGTACCTGTACAGTGGTGTTTTGAAAGTAGACAGCGTGCGCCAGGCCTTCTACACAAGAACAGCAGCGACGAAGTACTTGATGCCGGAACTGAAAGGGCTGTGCTCTGATTATTTGGCCGTTCAACTCAAGCCAGATGACGTCTGCGCGTTTTTAGACAACATGCTTATTATGGGTGAACAAGACACCGATGAGCCAGTCAGAAATTTGTTGCATACTAATGGCGCTGACGTTCTGTCATCAAGTGGTTTTAAGTCCTGCTTGGAAAGCACAGTTAGCTATATTCTGGAACACATCCAATGCGTACCTGAACTGACGGTAATCGAAGCTGTGTACGAGTGGGCACAGGAGCAGGTACTTTTAGAACATCCAGATGAGGAGGGAGTGCCCAGCATACGCAAATTCATGCAGCCTTTCTTCACCAAGCTCCGCTTCCTTGCTTTGACTCCGAGTGACTTTGTACGAGGAATAAACACCTGGGGCATATTCAATGAAAAAGAGGCGCTGGCGCTATTGAGCAACATTATCGATTCAGAATCTGCTGCTGTTCCACATGGTTTTTGTAAGATAAGGAAGAACCGCGTCTGAATGCCCAGGTGGAATTGCGCTGCAATAATGGGCAAGTATAAAATTGGAGAGATCACATCATTTAAGCACTATGTTTGTCTACGCGTTTTCTAGCTCATATATCCCTTATTTTAATTTCACAGTGTACTTCCCGCAAGCTAGCCGGGTTCAGTTTCTCGTGAAGAATAGTAGTTTGTACAGGAGAGTCCTTACCGTATTTTCATGAACGTGCTTTAGATTATTATTTTTATTTCATCAGCTTACTTCATTTGATCAGGTTAGGTTTTATCAGTTTATTTTCGGGCAGTTATTGAGGGTGAAACACACCTAATACGGTGTTTTATTCTTTTTGTTGTATTACAGGTCTTGCGTTTCACTGTGAAATAAAATTACAGGTGTAGCTGACCTACTTCTTTGCTTTTATATGGACATGTGCTGCATCGTATTCCTTGCTTGGGTTTGTTGTTTCAAAACATTAGCATATTGATACGGAGAGAACGAAAAAAGCCGTAACTTGGCTGACTTGTGAACCATCAGTTGAACAGACAAGCAAAGCACCAAAGCCAGATGTATGCGATCTCTACCTCAAGCTAGGTGTTAATTAAATTTTCAAAAGGTAAAAACATAAAATTCACTGCCAAGAAACAGCCCCGTCGCGGTGGTCTAGTGGCTAAGGTACTCGGCTGCTAACCCGCAGGTCCCGGGTTCGATTCCCGGCTGCGGTGGCTGCATTTCCGATGGAGGCGGAAATGTTGTAGGCCCGTGTACTCAGATTTGGGTGCACGTTAAAGAACCCCAGGTGGTCAAAATTTCCGGAGCCCTCCACTACGGCGTCTCTCATAATCAAATGGTGGTTTTGGGAGGTTAAACCCCACAAATCAATAAATAAATCAATCAATCAACGGCCAAGAAACAAGTTCTTGAGCTAAGGTACTTTATTAAGGCAGATAATTCAAATTTATTGTGTGAGCACGTTCGAGTTTTTTTATATACTTGAGTTGTTTTGACATCAAATAAGAATTCGGCAGATCCCAAGTACCATGGTTGTCACTGTTATTCGAAGCAAGCCGAGGCAAATTGACTGGTTTTTAATTGGGTCATTAAACGAATTTGGAACAAATGGCGCTAATGCTATGCATTAACGTTGTACGCGAAAACATATGCTAAGCAGTCGCAATGTTTAGTACAACTAGTTGAAACGATGTCAACTTCAAGCATGGTCATTACCAACACCAGATGCGGTAAGCTGACAAGTAGCGCCTGTACTTGTGAAAATAGTAGCCTTTGGTAGGTGCTACGTAAACTATTGTCACGGAGTCGTGACGTGGCCTAAAGGATTCGACTACAGATCGAAGATTAAACTGTATATTCGGACTGAACTTGTGGTCAGCAATAAAAATTAAAACTACAGCAAGGCACTGGCAATGATAGTGGCGGGCAGAGCGCCAGCCGTTGATGAACTGACAATCGGCGAAGAGAGAGAGAGAGAATAAAATGAGGGAAAGGCAGGGAGGTTAACCAGAAAATGGAGCATCCGGTTTGCTACCCTGCACTAGGGGAAGGGGGAATGGGGAAGAAAGATTGGAAAGAAAGCGAAGAGAGAAATAGACGCGCGCGAAAAAAAAGGGGGGGGGAGCTGGGGTGCTACAGTCTATACAATAGGCCGCTGCCACGCAAAAAGTCCAGTAGGGCCTTCCCTGATTTTCTGTGAGCACACAAATCATGTCGTCTTTCCAGCACTGATTGTTCAGACAAAGGTCTGTCGTCAAGGCGAGCTAACGCAGCAGCTAGTTGCCGTCTTTGCACGCTGTAACGAGGGCAGTGACAGAGAAAGTGCTCTATAGTTTCATCGCTGCCGCAATGACCGCAAGCAGCACTGTCTTCCATGCCGATTCGGAAGGCGAAAGCTTTGGTGAAGGCGACACCAAGCCATAGTCGGCAAAGCACCGTTGTCTCGAGTCGGGAGAGTCCAGACGGAGGCCGGAGTCGACGCGACGTGTCCAGTCTACGCAGTCGCGTGTGCCGTAAGCACTCAGTGTTCCACAGAGATTTTAATTCTGCATTAGCGATTTTTCGGATGGTCATTGCAGCATCAGTCCTTGAAAATGGTATAGATTTTTCTTCACCATCTTCGTGTGCTGATCGGGCAGCTGCATCGGCATGTTCGTTGCCCAATATGCCGCAGTGACTTGGAATCCACTGAAACGTGGTTCTGTGTCCTTCGTCGAAGAGGTGGTGAAGCAGGTCTCTAATTTCCAGCACTAGTTGTTCATGAGGTCCCCGGCGTAAGGCGACTGTCAGACACTGTAGTGCTGCCTTAGAGTCCGTGAACACGCTCCATTTCTTGGCTTCTTGGTGTTTAATGACTTGAATTGCGCTACGTAGAGCAGCAAGTTCCGCAGCTGTCGATGATGTCTGGTGGGATAAACGAAACTTCACCGTTGTCGCTGTTGCAGGAAAGATCACCGACCCTGCAGACCCACCCACTTTAGTTGAAGCGTCAGTATACAGATGAGTGTGGTCACTGTATTTCTCATATAACAAGAGAAGAGAAAGCTGCTTTAGCGCTGGAGACGAGAGCCGGGCTTTTGACCCTATGCCTGGAACCGTGAGTTCCACATGTGCACAGGTCATACTCCATGGGGGAGTTGAAATCCTCGATGGAGTTGTATATCCCGCAGGAATGTGTGTGCGATATGACAAGACTGTCTGGCAGAATGAGGCACGAGGTCGGGCTTCTGGCAGTGAAGCTAGATGATGGGCAGGGGCACGAGTAAGATGCCTCACGTGTGCTCTGAGCACTTCCATCATGATATGCGTCTTCAGCGGGTAGTCATTAGCGATCTCGATTGTCTCAGCTGATGATGAACATCGCGGTAGCCCCAGACAAACTCGCAGAGCCATGGCCTGGATGCTTTCGAGAGTCCGAATGTTGGTTCTACAGGTGTTGGTCAACACAGGCAAACTGTAGCGCAAATAGCCAAGAAAAAGCGTCTTGTACAATTGCATCATTGCATGTACTGAAGTCCCCCAGGTTTTTCCTCCGAGATACTTGAATAAGTTAGCATTTTCTGTCAGCCTCTTCTTCAAGTGGGCCACATGTGGGCCCCAGCAGAGGTCTCTATCAATGAATACGCCTAGAAATCTGTGCGTCTTGACACACGGTATGACTTGGCCATCGATTGATATAGCGTATGGTCTCATTGGCTTTCGACTAAAAGAAATCAATGCACATTTCACTGGCGAGATTTTCAGACCCTGGTCCTTGAGGTACAATGATACCAACGTCACAGCTTTCTGAAGTCTTGCGCGTACCTGAGGTCTTGTCACGCCAGATGTCCAGACGCAGATGTCGTCAGCGTACACGGATAACTTGACCACACTTGGTAATCGTTCTACAAGACCAATGAGAACGAGGTTGAAGAGGGTTGGACTCAAGACGCCACCTTGCGGGACTCCACGATGCGTTGGGTTTTGGGAAGTTGGACCATCTGCAGTGTTCACAAACAAGGTCCGCCCTTGTAAATAGCTGCGTGTCCAACAATACAGTTGCCCGCCTAGGCCCACTGACTGAATGGCTTCGAGGATGGCGTCATTTAGAACGTTGTCGTATGCTCCTTTTACGTCAAGGAACATGGCTGCAGATAGTCGTTTACCTGCCTTTTGTTGCTGGACATATGTGACAAGATCTATAACATTGTCGATCGAACATCGGTGACGGCGAAATCCAGCCATGGCGTTCGGATATATCTCATAGTATTCCAGGTACCATTCAAGCCTGGCCAAGATCATTCTCTCCATTACCTTTCCTACGCAACTTGAGAGTGCGATCGGTCGGTAAGAGGCAATGTCCAGGGGAGATTTGCCAGGCTTAAGGATCGGTACCAAGCGGCTAATCTTCCAATCTTGCGGAACGACGCCAGCTTGCCAGGAATCGTTGAAGATGTTAAGGAGTGCTTCTCGTGCCCGTTTACCAAGGTTGCACAGCATCTTGTATGAGATGTCATCCGGGCCAGTTGACGACGACTTATTACATAAGACGAGCGCCGCATCGACCTCCTGTGATGTAAACGGTAGATCCATGCGTGGGTCCCGTGAGTGAGGGATTTGATTCACTGTATGTAGGCTTGTGTACGCTGTCTGGCCCACAGTCATAGCGCAGAAATCTTCTGCTACCTCAATTTCATGCCGGCGATGAAAAAGTGCAAGGGCTTTGAAGGGAAAACGCTGCTCTGGAACAGAACGTAGGCCTCGCACAATTCTCCATATCTGAGACAGTGGTTTATGAGGATCAAGCGACGCACAAAATTTCCTCCATCGTTGGGTGTCTAATTTGTCAAGGCGCCGTTGTATCTTCTTTTGGATGCGCCGGGCTGTCCGTAGATCGTCTGTGGAATTGGTGCGTCGGTATCGTCTTTCGGCACGACGGCGTATTGCACGAAGTCGCTCCAGCTCGAGGTCATATTCAGAATACTTCGAAGAGCGTATTATTGTGCGCGTAGTCGCATGTGCAGTTTCCTTAATAGCTTGCTGAAGACCATTGGACAGGCCTTCTTCACAAGCATCCTCAAGTTGAATCTTGAACACACTCCAATCTATTCTTTGTGTTGTGGTAGAGGAGTACGTGTTCGAAATACCTTTGATCTTCAGGTAAGTGGGGATGTAGTCGCTTCCGTGTGTTTCAATGTCCAAAAACCACTTTACCCGTGTAGCAAATCGGCGTGAAACAAAGGACAAATCAAGGCAGCTGCTATATGTAGTGCCTCGTAAAAACGTAGGACTGGCATCATTCAGAAGGACGAGACCATGGCTGGAAACCAATGATGCTAGACGTCGTCCCGTTGAATTAAGCCTTGAACTTTCCCAGATGGGATGATGCGCATTGAAATCCCCGGTGATAACCCACGGACCCGGATGTGCCCTTAATATGCCGTCTAGTTTGTTGGCGTCGAAATGACCTGATGGGGATATATACACGCCTAGAAGTGCGAATGTCACTTTTCCTTTTTTAACAGACAAGCACACATACTGATTGCTGCCGTGAGGTTGCACTGGCTGGACGACGTAAGTAAGCTCCCGGCGAATAAATACAACTTTGCTACTTTCGATGTCACTTGAAGAGAAAAATGACTCGTAGCCGGATAATCTGATTGGGTGCGATAATTTCGGTTCACATATAATCATGATGGGAAATCGGTGCAGATGAACAAACTGGCGAAAATCAGATACTCGAGATCTCAGACCTCTTGCGTTCCACTGAAAGATCGACGCTTCTCTGACTTCCTGACGGAACGACCTGTTATTGTCGGCCATGGCTTTACTGGAGGCTTGCAAGGACCGGACTCAACGCGTCCCGCACCTGTAGGCCGCTCCTAGCAGTTGGCGTGTCGATGCTTGTCAGAAGACTTCTGATGACACTCACAATGGATCGCAGCATAGGAATAATTTGACGATCTGCTTTTGGAGCCTCGTCATCAGCAGCATTGGCTTTCACTGGGAGCAGAGAGCGGGAAGGCTGCTCGAAAGGCCGTGCGTTCGCAAGCACCGGCCAGTCTTCAGGGGAGAGAGGCTTCGCCGGTGGAGGTTTTCTTGTACTCTCTGGCTTTCTACTAGATGTTGATGGTGGTGTAAACCGAAGTGGTGCATGAATATTACCATGACTGGAGCGCTTCCGTCGGTGGTGACGTCGACGCCGGATTTTTTGTGAAGCTTCTCTATGGGTTGATTTATCCCTGACCGTTTCTTTCAGGATACCCATTTCTTTCTTGAGTCTTGGGCATTCCTTAGACGTGGCCTCATGCGTACCTCGACAATTGCCGCACCTATAAGTTGTTGCACAACAGGTGTCTACCGTGTGCGCCTCCGCGCACCGGGGGCATACGGTGGAGTTTGCACAGACGCCCTTGACATGACCGATCTTGAAGCACTTGTGGCACTGAAGCGGCTTTGGGACAAAATGCCGTACCACATGCCGGAAATGTCCTACCTTGACGTGCGTAGGGATTGAGTCACCCTCAAAGACTAGCTTAACGCAGCGGCTGTTCCCGAGGCGGCTTATATGCTTAATGACCACTCCTTCGTACGCTGGTTTTATCAGAATGGGTAGATCCGTGTTTGGGATTGCCAAGTCAATGTCGTAAATGACACCTGCAGTGCAGGTTCCAGTCATCGGTACGACCGCTCGTACTTTGACATCTCCAAACTCTGTCATCATTCGAAGCTTCTCCAGCGTATCTGCATGTGTTGTGTCAACGGCTAAAACGTTCTTACGTGTGTTTAGCCGGACCTCTTTGATTTCATTCTGTGCTATTCCCTCAAGAACATTGGAAATGGCTTGCCTGTTCAATTTTCGAAGGCTGGCGGAAGGATCCACGGGCATGAAGAGAATGGTATGCGGCCAGCGTTCATTCCTTGCCTTCACGGTTGACGTGCTTGCTGGTGATGACGTCTTGATGAGCCTCCTTTTGGCCTTGCGGCTCATCACAGACACGAAGCTACCATCTGATGAGTCGTCGCCGTCGACTGAGTAGATGTCCGTGTCTTCACTGGAGCTGCACCAAGAGCCTCGTTTCCTTGCGGAGCTTACAAATGTTGAGCTGTAGCCAGACGGGCCAGCAGTTCGTTCTTCGTCCATGGGCACGAGAGCAGGAGCATCTCTTGAGCCGTCGCTGGTGATAGACCATGAGCCTTGAGCCACAGAAGAGCTTAAGGGCGCTGACATTTGACCACGTGGGCCTGTAGAAGTCGCCGCTGCCATCGCCACAAGGCGGGACGCAGGGAGCGTCCCAGGAATCATGGAAAATATATCGACAATCGGCGAAGCATGTCAGCATTTATATACCCTTGCCGTTCAATATTCTAGCATTATCGCTAGCGGTGACGTAGGTTCCTAGATAATCTGTGACGCTCCCAAAGTGGGCGAAGTCTTAACAAAACGATCTACTTAAGCCTCGAAGCTCCTCGAACATTGTAGGCATAGTTTGCGCGGAACGTAGTGTAACAGGGTGATATCAAAACTTGAGGGAAAAAACGTGCCTCTGCCCCCCTCTGAAAAAGGCATCGTCCAGTGGTTTCAACAAAAGGCGAAGGTACAACAATAAAGACAATAAACAATAACTAATACCTTCAGCCCACAGGGTATTTTGAAATGAGTATTAAGAAATAAACTACAGCAACAACAAAACAGAGTTCTCATGATTCGCGCATTGAATGGCTTGAGGCACACGACATGGACGACTTCAGGTCAAGCACGGCGCCGTTGAGAGTTCGTAATGCCGTCAAGAACAACCTCGTAGCCGAGTGGGCTGAGACGGCGTACTATTGTGTACGGTCCGAAGCACCCTCGCAGAAGTTTTTTCACTGAACCCACGTTTGCGTATCAGTGTCCCTACCCAGAGACGGTCCCCAGGCTGGTACTCAACGAAGCTTGGTCGAAAATTGTAAGGGTGGCTGTCGGTCGTTTGCCGATTGTTGATGCGTAGGCGGGCGAGTTGATGAACTGCTTCTGCGCGCTGAATGTAGGCGATGACGTCCAGATTCTTTTGTCACAGACGTTTGTAAACTGTGACGGAATGCGCGGAATTTAAAGCGGGTGGAGTACGCAGAGCTTGAAACTGGCGAGCAGAATCTGAAGAGCGCGCCATGAACCAAGTTCGAAGTAGGCAACCATGAACCAAGTTCAAACGCACAGGTTCGATTTGGGAGGTCCAAGGAGCCACCTCACGACACTTCCTGAAGGACAAGTCCGTTTGACGCAAACAATAGCTTGAAAACAATTTACCCAAGTATAACTGGTCCTACGCCTCAGATACAGTTAAGAAGAAATCTCCATGCTATAAGTTAGTTACTCATCATCAAGTCCCACCACTCAGTCCCTGTGGAGAGTTGGTCACAAAGAATCGCGAAGGAGCGAGTCTCACCCACGTCGTTGAGTGGAGGCCTTGCACGAAGCATGGGGGTTGACGTCGGCGCCATAGTTGGCGTCGGTGTTGGGCATACGAACCGTAGGAGAGGCAGCCTTCCTAGGCTGCTGGTGGATGCTGCACCACCTGACGCTGCACAAGCTGACACTGCACCCGCTGACGCTGCATTTTACGCAATGGCCTCGAGATAGGGCCTCGTCCGGACGGCCTCGCCTCAGCTCGAGCCCGAAGGTCGACAGCTCAGCCCTGCCAACGGGCATGGGAACGTCAGTGCAGCCTGTCAGTCCTGGAGCCCCTCAGGTCACCAGACGATGAAGGTAGCAGCCTTGGCTCGGGTCCGAAGCCTGACCACCCTGATGCGTGGCTCTTGTCTTGTCTTGTCTTGTCTCCTAGGAGATTTTGGCTCATACCCACATGGGGGATTGGCCACACTGTACCTCATGAGAGATAATTTTTTTAACGCTTTCTAAAAAATAAATAAAGAGAAATTAGATAGAAACAATAAATATGTTCCTTTGAAAAAACGTGAAAAAATTGTAGAAGAATACGATAAACCAGAATATCTAAAACAAATTAACAAGAATGAGGAAGGGGAAAAAAGAATTGGATATATCTGGCAGTACCACTAGCAGCGTATCCTTCCGGTTGCCTGAATGAATTTATGTAGCGCTGACAGAATAGCACTGTGGCCCACACCCAACTGACTGGCTCCAAACGATAATACGGTGGATGTATTTACTGGCAATCCGAGCATACCAATCGGTCTTTCAAGAATTATTCGGCGCAGTGAGGCGAAGCGGCGGCATGTGAGAAGAAAGTGATCTATTGTTTCCGGTTCATTGCAAACTACACATAGGTTAGTTAATGAAAATCCTGATTTGTTGAGATAAAAATTTAACAGAGGAACTATACAGCGAAAGCTTGTGAGGGTCACCTCACATTGACGGGAAAGGCATTTTGCGGTGTTCCATGTGAATTGCAAGTGCCTAAATTCTTCAGATTGTAGAAGCGACGTTTCGTTCATTTTTAAGATTAACAGGCGTTTGAATCGTTCGGCAGTAATAAAAAGAAACTGTGGAGCTACTAGCACCACCGGGAAATTTAAAGATGCCGAAGCGAGCGAATCAGCAATTTCATTGACGAGCGTGGCTCGTCATCCTCGAGCTACCACTGCGATTCTTCTTTTTTCATTCTCGTGCGTGCTTCGAATAAAGCTGCGTCTGCGTTGAATTGGCGCTTCAGTCGTTTCTTGTTGCTGATGCTGATGCCGACAACCTACGACGGATAGCGTGCACCCACAGAGGGGGTGGGCTAAGAACTGGGTGGCAGGGTACCTAATTGAAACTAAAATGAAACTAAACCAATCTGAAAAATTAGTTTAGGGATAATATTACTAATAAATAAAAATGTTTGCTGAGCAAGCGGTCAAACCATCTCTTGTTTTTGACGGATATCACTACGATTTATAAACTAAGTATCTGAAAAGGTTAGGGTTCACTAGCACGGTAATTTTTTAGTGGCGTTGATGTAATCACAATGGAGAAATTATCTCTGTGGCAGTAACCAAATGAAGTGCCACCAATTGATAAAAGTACTTGTAGATTTACTTGTATTCCTAGCTTTTGTAATTGGGCTACTCGAAATCTTTTTCTCTGATGAGAGTAGCGATTACAGAATAAAAAGAAATGTTCAATTGTTTCAATTTCGTTGCGAAAAATGCACGGCGGTGACGACTTGAGTCGAGCTTTGTTAAGGTAATAAATTAGTTGTGGAACTGCACAGCGCAATCTGGTATAAGTGACCTCTAACTGGCGAGATACACACCACTGTTTATTCCATCAATACCTCAAATGCTAGAAATCTTTAACTTTACCCAAGTTACCTATTCCCCACTGCAGACAAGCATTTCAGAACCTTAGCGCTGTCACGTAAGCCGTATTTGGCAAAACTAGGATGGTGGGCCCACTCAGGAATACTGCTGCTAAAGAACCGCCATTTTGTTCAACTATAATCCGCGGTGGCCTGGTACCCATAGCAAATGCAGTTTTTTTAACGTTTTTCGGTACTAACTATTGTTATTAACATCTGTGCCATCTCCTTCTTTCTTGCTGACTTCAAACTTGGTTCATGGCGCGCACGTTAAATTCCGCTCACCTCGTTTCAAGTTCGGCGCACTCCACCCGCTTTCGATTCCACGCACTCCATCACAGAGGCCCGCCTTTAACTTAGGTTTTTTTTTTTCTAAAAAAAGTGCTCTTAAGTGTGTGTTTGGCACCAGAATGATTCGATGCTTTCTTTGTTTTGAGTGAAACATCCTGATTATGTCATCAGTTTGGTTTACTCGTTTGTAAACGTCTTTCTATAAACCATGTGTGTTCTTCCGAAGACAATTCCATTCGTCGTCGTCCTTGTTGGTGTAGCACTCGGAGGCTCTGTTCCTTTTGGGCTTGCTTTTGCTGGCACTGGTGGTGTTGCTGCGGGAAGAGCTGAGGTGGCAGCCCTTTTTGACCATCGCACTGATATTCTGGACCACTTGATGTGGTGTGCAGTAGGGAGATGGTAGTCTGTGGGCTGTTATGCTGCATCTTAGGTAATGAAGGTTTTGCGCTAGAATTCACTGGAAGATTTTTATAGGCTCTTGGAGCGCTGTTCCTAATGAATGCTTCTGACTCTCGGCAACGTGTGAGATTTGATGCTTCTAAGTCTCCTGTGTTGTTAGGACTCTAGGGTAGCTGGACACTGGCTGGCGACACCTCGAGAGCTGTGGTTCGGCTGAATTTTACTTGGCAACACCTTTCTGTCTGCGCAACTACGAAACTGAGTTGCTCTGACGCGTGAATCTAAACGAAAGACCCAAGGCCTGGCTGTGTATTTTCTGATTACTGTGGCTCTATCTCGACCGTAGTGAGCATGTGACATGCGACGTGAGCGTTGTGAGCAACTGGAGAGCCAAGCGACAGGAAACCAGAAGGTGGTCTAAGCGTGCGAGACGAGGAGTACAGTGCGCAAGGGGCTCCCTAACATCAGTCCTACGGTGCAGTGATGACGTAAAGGTTGGGTTTCGGGCAGTCTCGAAACGCAGTGAAAGGTATATTATTCCAGATAACAGATCTGGCTGCCTTTCAGCGAGCGTATGGTTTAGTTTTTCTTGTCGGAATGGGAGTGGACGACTTAATCTGACATTTTCAATGCGTGTATACTGATTTGGTTTGCGACAACTGAGTTCGATTGCATTCAGATAGCGTATTGTAAGCAAGTCTTCATCGTAATCTTTAAATCGAACAATCATATTTCTTTATTTTTTGCAATATTCGTCGTTTACAAAAATATTTGTGAGGTAGAATTTAAAAGCCTCACGGGTGACGTAGTCGGTAAAGTTGATGACCATCTTCCTTTCCGACCAGGATGCAGCTGTGGCATGGAGCTCAAAGACGTTGAAGCAGTATTCTACGGGGCCGTTCTACACTGTTTCGGTGTACTAGGGGATGGCAAGGCCGGCAGATGGTTCTGACATGATACTGGTCGATAGGTAATGCTAGGCGCTTGTACGGTAGTCCTTGTATGATCAGGGTGTCTTGCAGAAAACTGCGTCGATGCTGAACGACTGATAAAAGGGCAGGCAGGTCTCCACCCTGTCAACTTGTGAGACGCTACGATCACTCGGAGACGTGGCCTGGCTCATACGTCATGTTTAGTTTGTTTGTTTGTTTCCCTGGGATGATGGCTCATACTCACTCAGGGGGATTGGCCAAGAAAGTGTAGTGCAGTTTTTCTGTGATCATTGTTTATTCAATCTCAACTCTTCCTCATCCACGTCTCCTTACTATTCCAGCCTTCCAGCCTTCTTACGTCGCATACACACACACACACACACACACACCCATATATATATATATATATATATATATATATATATATATATATATATATATATATATATATATTGCCAAGGGAAGAGTACTCCTTTGCGCCAGTGCCCCTATCGTGTGTCCCCGGCGGAGCGTCGCATAATTGCAGAACAAGTAGACGACATGCTACAGCGTGGAGTCATCAAGCTTTCTTGTAGTCCTTGGTCTTCACTAGTTGTACTCGTGAAAAAAAAAGAATGGTTTGATCCGGTTCTGCGTAGACTACAGGCGCCTAAACAACATTATGAGGAAAGATGTTTATTCTTTTCCCCGCATAGACGATGCTCTCGATTGTCTCCAAGGTGCAGAATTCTTTTCTTCGCTTGACCTTTGCTCAGGTTATTGGCAGGCACTAATGGCTGAGTCTGATTGTCCAAAAACGGTGTTTGTCACACTGGATGGTCTCTATGAGTTTATCGTAATGCCATTCGGACTCTGCAATGCGCCCACCACATTCGAGCGAATGATGGACAGCATATTACGCGGTCTCAAACGGAACATATGCTTGTGCTATCTTGATGACATTGTTCTTTTTTCACCCGATTTCACTTCGCATCTCACTTGTCTGCGTAAAATTCTACAGTGCCTTACAAACGCCAGGCTTCATCTTAACCTGAAGAATTGTCACTTCGGGACTAAACAACTCACCATACTTGGTCATGTCGTCCCGAAAGCCGGCATCCTTTCCGACCCTGACAAGCTTCGTGCTGTTGCCGAATTTTCTAAGCCGACTACAGTTAAAGAACTACGGAGCTTTGTGGGCCTGTGCTCCTATTTTCGTCGGTTTGTCCGGAACTTCCATCATCGCTCCGCTCACCAAACTCCTTGCTGGTCCTGCAGATCTTTCGAATTGGACAGCAGCCTGTGACGAATCTTTCGCAACACTGCGCCAACTCCTTACCTCACCACCCGTACTGCGTCATTACGACCCTACTGCGCCGAATAAAGTACACACGGATGCAAGTGGCGTCGGCTTTAGTGCAGTACTCGTGCAACGCAAACGAGGTTTTACGGAGTATGTGGTCGCCTATGCCAGTAGCGCCCTGAGTAAGGCCGAAGCCAATTATTCTGTTACGGAAAAAGAGTGCTTGGCGATTTCGTGGGCATTAAACAAGTTTTGCCCCTATTGTTACGGCCAAACTTTTGATGTGGTAACTGACCGTCACGCACTCTGTTGGTTGGCTTCACTGAAAGATCCTTCCGGCCGCCTTGGACGTTGGCGACTACGCCTCCAGGAATTCAACATACGCGTCGTCTACCGATCGGGGCGAAAGCACTTTGACGCAGATGCGCTTTCACGATCACCCATGAAATCTGATGATACGGATATATCAGCCCTAGACCTTCCCCTTTCTGCCGTCAGCGTCACAGACATGTCATCCGAACACCGGAACGACCCTTGGATTGCCTCACTCTTGAGTATGCTTTCTGACGCATCAACTTCCAGTTACCCACGAGCTCTTTGCCGCCAAGCAACGCATTTCGCCATACGAAATGGCCTGTTATACCGTCGCAACTATCAAGTGGTGGGTCGTAAATGGCTGCTAGTCATACCCAGCCATATGCAGTCCGATATCTGCGAATATTTTCTCGCTGAGCAGCAACACGCACACGCCGGTGCGCTACAGACGTATAAGCGCATCCGCCAACGTTACTACTGGCGGGGTATGTACACGTTTGTACACAAACACATTCGCTCATGTTCCCTGTGTCAGCAGCGCAAGACATTCCCTCACTCACCCGGTCAACTGCAGCCTTTACCATGTTCTGCATGCCCATTTGACCATCTTGAGATTGACCTATACGGCTCGCTACCGTGCTCTTTTGGTGGTAATCGATGTGTGATTGTGGCTGCCGACCATCTGACAAGGTACACTGAAACGGCAGTGCTACCTTCGGCTGGTGCTCGTGACGTTGCAACCTTTATCTTGCATCGGTTTGGTCTTCGTCGTGGTGCACCACGGGAGCTCCTGAGTGACAGGGGCCGTGTATTTTTGTCTGAAGTTCTGCAGCAGCTCTTACATTCATGCTGTACGGTACACCGCACATCAACAGCCTACCACCCTCAGATGAACGGTCTAACGGAACGTTTCAATAGAAACCTCGGAGACATGCTCGATATGTATATTGATTCCTACCACTCCAATTGGGACGTTGTTCTTCCTTTCATGACGTATGCCTACCATACGGCGATTCAATCAACAACGGGCTTTTCTCCATTTTTTTTATGGTCGTGACCCATGCAGCACACTCGACACAATTCTGCCATACAATCCTGATGCCTCCGAGTTCAGCCCAGTTTCTGAAATGACCGAACATGCCGAAGAGCGTCGTCAGCTTGCACGGTCCTTCACAGCCGATAATCAAGCCCCCCAAAAAGATCGCCACGACCGTGATCTTGTTCAGGACACTTTCCCCGTCGGTTCTCTCGTGTGGCTCAGACTGCCTTTCCACTCTCCTGGACTGACTCCCAAGTTTACACTGAAGTATACTGGCCCTTACCGCGTCATACAGCCCCCTTCTGTCACCTATGTGATTGAACCACTCAAGGCGTCCACGGACAAGCGCCGCCTTGGTCGTGAAACGGTCCACGTCAGTTGCCTCAAGCCCTGCTACGACCCTCTTTTCCTTTCGTTACCTTGAGTCGCCAGGATGGCTCGTCTTCGTCACCGGGGTATTATAGTGGGGAATTCGCAAGGCACTGACTAGTGGGACCATCTCTGAGTGCGAAGCGTGAGTGTGTGCACGAGCTGTAGACGCTGGACTGCTCAGCATTTCTGTCTGTACGGGCTGCCTGCCTACTACCTGGCGTCGCTATTAAACTCCCTTGCACTTTTTTAATTTTTAGTGAATCAGCGAATTGCGGGATTTGCCCAATTTCTGTGGCACACGTGCTGTAGATCTACAGCATAGGTCGAGGTTCACCTATAGGCATAGACTCAGATAGACAGACAGACTGGAGTTATGTGTAGTATAGCAAGGGAGGGGGTAAAGAGACAGAAGAGAGGTTAAAAGCCTAAGCAAGTTGGGACGATCTGCGTGCCCACCAGCTCTGCTGTGATCCAGCCTCGCGCAGTTTAGTGCAAGCTGTGCCATTTTTTTAGTCAGGAAAAACTAAGAAATGGCAAACGTACACATTTATTTGATGTGATACTCTGAAACGTCGCGTCAGCGCGAGGTTTTGAGCACGCGATTTTGAGCATATGCTCGAAACTCCATAACTTTTTGTTAGGAATAATTAGTTTGCTTGTTATCCTTACTCTATAAACACCATTATCATCCTGTGTCTAATGATGTGGCCGGAAGTGTGCCGTCTGTCTGGCATGTAAGCGCTCGCAATTTAACTTGCATTCCAACTTTGGCTGGCATTAGCATATCTGCCAAGTCTCCGGGAGACTGCCGGATTTTGACCTTTTCTTCTGTTTGTGTGGTTGTCGTGAAAATCTCCCAAAAATCGAAATTTCTGTGCGTGATCTGGCTGAATTGACAAAATTGCAGGTGAATCGGCTCCAGGTTTTTGCGAACCTATCTCATTTATTGTAAACAAATTTAGGACGCATGCCTCTAACTCCATCTAAACGTACAGTTGAATCTCAGCGATGCGAAATCGCGGCAGATATGAATTCGTGAAATGCCCTGGCTATAGTACACTGTACCCCACTGGCCAGAATTCGAATGTTCTGAACACTTTTCCTAATCGCGGTGGGTGACATGAACTTCAGTACCGAAACTGTTGAATGAATTGCCGTGAGCAGCCTGCTCAAAGCTTCAGAAGTGCGCACCACCATCGCACGCACTGTCTTCTGCAGTGCGTGTGGTTGTCGTTGCCACAACCGCTGTGGACGAAAGCGCGGTCATTCTTGACACGATCTGGCGACGATGTAACTGAAAGAACTCCGAAAGCGTGCGCGTGTTCAACGCTAGACCAGCCAACAAGATTCTGATGAAAAAACCACTGCAGATGCGATAATAAATAGCATAAAATTCACAGATTTGCTACAAAGGCGAAGCAATGAATGCCATAGCAACAAATTGGAATGTCGCACGAAGAATGGAAAGCATACCGAAACCTGCCCTGCATTCTTCACGTGAATGAACATCTCAGTTGTTATTTCGCTGTACCTGAAAAGCATGCTCTTGTGGAAAACGAAGACTGCGCAGCGAGTGCAGTGACCTTTGTGCGCCCGGTAACTACAACAGAATCATTCTGGTGAAAGCCCAAGGTGTACGATTATCCATACCAAGCGATGAGCACGCGTGAGCGTCCACCCGCCTTTCCTTTCTGCTTGGCGAAGTACGCGTGGGAGATGACAGGGCGCGCCGCCGTGTCATGACGATTTGGCGACGCGCACTCAATGCGCTATCTCTCTGGTAATGCTGAAAACACGCTAGTTCACCCGAGATGGTCGCCGCCAGCAGTAAGTGGTAGCTTGCCGTTTCAACTCTGAATGACGTCTTCTTCGTGGCTTAGTGGCTAAGGCCTCGCACTCACAAGCGAGAGGTCGTATGTTTTAATCCGCGTGTCGGAGTGTTTTTCTGGATTATTTTTCTTTCTTGTTTTTTCATATATATAGATAAGTATACGGTTTCATATATATACATATATATATATATATATATATATATATATATATATATATATATATATATATATATAATGAGATCTAACAGACAGTAATGCCAAGGAATATACAGGAAGTTATTAGAACCAATGGAATGTAAATAAGAAGAAAGAAAAGGGATAAAAAATAACCAGCCGTGAACAGGAATCAAACCTACGACCTTCGAATAACGCGTTCGATCGAACGCATTATTCGAAGGTCGATTGAACGATATATTGACGGTGGCGTTGACGGCAAAATTCAGCCAGGAGTGTCCATATAATTGCTATCTCAATGAAACGACTTAGTTTTGATTCAAGGCATTGCACAGCCAGCACGCGCAGAATGAAAACAGAACTGCCGTTTGCTGCAACCGCCGCGCACAAAACCGCGGTCGCGGCGACGTGATAGCGATCTACGAGCTCCGAGGGCACGCAGCTAATGCAGCGGTAGATTAAGGTAGTTAAGACGTGTAAAAAAAAGCTGAAAGCATTTTGGGGTTCCTGTCCAAAGAATTTAGCAGCAAGCATAGCCTTAATCCCCGCTTTTGCTGCAGCCAGCTGCGCCTTCCCATCTGTTCTCGTGTGACCCATGGAGCCCTACACGAGTTTTAGGAGCTTGCTCCTTTTGCTGGGGGACTGTCTCTCATCGTAACGCCATTGTGTACGCTATTGTTCATTACTCCTGCTAGAGGTGCAGCTGTGCTCTTCATTTCAAGAGCGCTCGCGAGATAGCGTGCCGTTGCTCCAGCGACGCTCGCTCAACTGAGTGAAGCGGGAGAGGCTCCGTACTGGCTCCACGCAGCAGGCGAGGACCACAATGACTGACCATCGCTATGAGCAGCTAGCAAGGAAAAGACGCGCGTTCGAAATGCTGGTGGTAGAAATGGTGTGAACGGCATGGTCGACGCTGCTCCAGGCATCGTGCCTTTCAGCTTCTTGTGTGCCGATAGCCCAATTTATGTTCTACACAGACGACGAGTCGCGCATTGTACATATAACTGGTACACCCCACTATCAAATGGCAACAATACGACAGATGCATAAAGGAATGACTGTCCAAGACAGGGAATGGTATCATGCTTGTGGGCTGGCACCAGGGCGTGTAGCGAGGCTATAAAAAAACAAAAAAACAACCCTCCCGTGTCACGTTTTTATATGATAATGATTGAGCATATGTACAGAGGGTTCACGGTTTACTGGATTTAACCTCTGGAGCAAGCTTGTTTTTATGCAGCAGCCAAAAGCAAACGCATAAACAAAAGGACGACCTCTTCGGTCAGTGTCCCTTTCCACAAGACCGTTGGTGAGCACATTGTCTTCGTTTACTGTTAATTTCGAGCGCGGCATTTGCCTGCTCTTAAAAGAGCATCCCCTCGATGCTATACCTGAGCCAGTCATTCGCGCGAAAATTCACGCTGTACAAGCAATGGTCCTTCGCAGAGTCACTCACAGACGTGAGTTCTTACTCACGTCTGTGAGTAAGAACTCACATCTTTCTTACTTCTCGTCCGTGAAAAAGGCTGAAAGGGGTCATCCGTGTGGTTTCCAGTTTGGCAGTACTATAAGCAAACGTTATGTAAGGGAGAATTCCCTTCCGAATTTTGTGCTCGATGTCCACTTACATTGAAAGTATGTATTTCAAAGTTTTGTTAAGCCACTTGGTCAATCCGCTGGTTTGTGGATGCTAGGCTGTCGACTTACTATGAATAGTACCGCTGAGAACCAACAGATGATCTAACAGCAACGATCGACGACGCACCATGTCTTAGCACAAAGTTCTCAATAAAGAATCGGGCCACCTCCTCTGCTGTGCCTCTCTGGATGGCTTTTGTCGTGGCGTAGCGAATAAAGTAGTCGGTCACCACAAAAACTGAGCGGTTACCAGCACTAGAGGTAAAAAGGGGACCCAAAAGGTCCATTCCGCCCTAATCAAATCACGTTGGCTGGATCTGGACTGGGTGTAACAAACCGGCTGGTTTCGTCGGAGGTGACTTGCTCCGCTGGCAACTAAAGCAGGTCCGAACATGATGTTTTACAGCAGCGGTGAGTCTAGCCCACTCATGCCTCTTCCGATCTCTGTCTACTGTTCGCGTGTAGCCTAGATGTCCAGATGCGTCCTCGTTGTGGCAGCTAGCAATACCTCAGAACGAATAGCGGTAGGGATGACAAGCAAATAGGTGGATCCGTCTGATTGTCACACCGGTCCCGTTAATTAGGGAGGCGATCGCCGGGCTAATTCCAAGAGCCGAAGTATCGGCCCCCCGAACCGCACCACGAAAGCGTGGACAATTTAGAAGTGGTCCTTATTGGCGCGCCAGCAGACGCCGGCTGTGGCCCAAAGACCAAGTCAGAGCCGAGAGTTGATAAACAAACAAAATTATATTCTCAATAATGGCAGATCAGAAAACAATACACAAATATACTCACTCCACAATAGCTGAGTACAATATGTCACCAATCAATCAACACACTACACAGTACAATTAGCCACACTCGAACAACGGACACAGACAACAGTACACACTACAATGCAGTCACATGCATTGAACAACCAAGACCCTTAAAGAATAAAGAGATTAGAAAACCTATTCAGTCCAAAGTCCTTGGAACCAAAGTCTGAATGATACTCTTCCGAGAATCACTCACACAAAGTCCAGCGTTGTTGCCGTTCCGCTGTCCCGAAGTTTCTCTTCCAGGAAACCTCGCGTCTCCAATTGACCACTCTCCAAGCTTCAAACTTCTTCGCCGGAAACACGTCGGCTTCACACACGCAGCTTTTGCCACGCGTCTTCGCTCAATAGCGGTAAACACACGCTCTTGCCTGTAGCTCGAGCCTTCACCCCTCAGGTGGAAATCCTCTTCATCTCCGGCTTCGTCCCTACGGACCAAAACCTCCGCCGACTACACGGCGGAATCCCTACGCGCGCTCTGGCGCTCACTTCCCGTCTCCTCCTGATCCCTCATCTCGGCTGCTCGGTTAAATACCTTCCGCGCGACATTCCAGAGAGTTCTCGTCATTTCGTCGGCGCGGTACGCAGCGAAGGCTGTGGAGAGGCGCGAGACTGTACGGGGGCCGTCCCGGACAGATGACTCAACTCGGCATACACGCCCCTTTCCTTCTGGAAATTTCTAGCGCTTGCCCGGCCGCCGCTGTGGGGTGAGGAGGTTTATCGGCGAAGCCACGCTTCCGAGAGGAGAGGCGTCGCGCGCCCGGGGAGCCTTGGATGCTTGTTTTTTTCTTTTCTCTTTTTTTCTTTAACCTCGCCGCGTCTCTCCGACGCGTTATCGCAAGAATTTGGCGGCGCGCCCGTTTTTAGCGCTCGTTCTGTGACACTGATGAAAAGTTCCTTTTATAAAAGACCTTCTTTCGCAGACAGAACGATGATAGTCATCTGGCAAAGGCTTTGAGCGCGTTCTGGACTCATCCTTCTAAATAATAATTCTAGTGAAGTAGCTAAACATTGTCATGCTGGTGATCTGCCATGGTTGTCGTGTCGAACTAACTCTATCGCTGATTGAGACAGGCAGTCGGCGTACGTGTGTCGTTTTCCCGACTTGTAAACGATTGTTATATCAAAGGCAGCGTGCCAATTGCCCGGAAGGATCTTTCAGACTTTCTAACCTACACAAGGAATGGTGGTCGCTCCTAACCATGAATGGGTCGCCGTACAAGTATGGGTAACATTTCTTAACTGCCCACATTTCGGCGAGGCATTCTTTTTCAGTTGTCGACTAATTCGCGTCTGTGCGTGACAGAGTTCTGCTTGCGTAAACGATCACTCTTTTGTCGTCGTCCTGACACTGAGAAAGCACAGCTTCGAGCCAAACATAGCTGCCGTTAGTATGGAGCATTGAAGCGGCTGTCTCATAAAATTGGGCAAGCACGGGGGTCATGTGTAAACGTTACCGCAAGTCATTGAAAGTAGATTCCTGTTCATTGTCCCACACAAATGCGATGTCATTCCTTGCCGGACGAGTTAAAGACCACGCAACTCGCGCAAAATCTGGAATAAACCACAGATAATATGCGCAGAGACCCAGAAAATGCCTGACTGTCTTTCTATCTGACGGTGTTTGAAACTGTGCGATGGTGGCCACTTTCTCGGGATCTGGATGAACTTCTGCGTAACTGACGACATTGCCAAGAAACTGCAGTTCCTCAAAGTAGAAGTTACACTTCACGGGCTTTAGCGTCAGACATGCGGCCCGTATGGCCTGGAAGAACACTGTCATCGTTCAAGGTGTTTGTTGAAAAATGAACCGGAGCAGAGTAACTAGAACGTGCAACACCAAAGAGAAAGCCGAGGGCATAGAACTCACGAGGCACGGCAAAATAGATAGTTTGCCATGATCACAGAATAAAATCACGTGTTCTCTTACGGTTTGGGAGCCAGTCGTTTCGTAACATTTTGTGCCGTGAAACCCGAGACTGCCTCTCGAGAGACGCCTTCACGTCCCGGCCATGATGAACCCGTACCAGCTGCGGAGGAAGCGTGGTGCACTCAGGACTGGCGTCATTTGAGCCCTAACCCAGCTCACGGATCCTCTGCAGTAAATGGATCCTGACCTCTAGAAAGTTCACGTGTACCCTAACTACCTCCAGAACAAGGAGCGTATATTGTCGAGACTGGACTACGAAATTCTTCCGCTAACAGGTGAAGTAAAAACGGCACAGGATTAGAGCAACAAGATCAGCTACGCCACCGTGCGAACGAAGTATTGGTTGCAAGGCCGTCAGAAAGCTACCACGACGCATGCTGAGGACTCCGGATCAGGATCGAGCAACGCAGACCTCCCGATATCTGTCGATACTTTGAGCCATGTGGGAGAGCCACGTGAAAAATCAGTTGTAGTGCCTAGGCTACAGATGCCTACCTTCAACAGCAACCTGAGTGACTGGCAGGCCTTTTGGGATCATTACGATGCTACGATCCACCAGAACCCCGACCTACCATGCATCGAAAAATCCAAGCGTTTGCTTACTTACTTAAATGGCAGCGCTAAACGGTCAATCGAAGGAACCCGATTAGCCGAAAAGAATTACAACATCACTATTAAAACGCTCACGCATCGGTTCGGACGGCGAGATCTCCTCAATAATGAGCACGTCAATCATCTTTCGGCGTTGACTCCTGTGAAGAGCTCATCAGAAGTTGCGAAACTTCGCACACTTCACGACAATGTCCTTTTCCAAGTGAGCGCTTCAAAGACCTCAGCGTGTTCCCGCATTATGACATCGTGGTACTGAATGGGGTCATGATGCGCTGCTTGCCAGACGATCTGGCTATTATGTACCGACAAAAAATGAAAGGATGACTGCGACAATAGTCGGGCGGAGACTTCCAAAGACTGCGCCGAGCGAAGCACCTGCTGACATTTATTCGCATCCAAGTAGAAGTGCGGGAGGAAGGTCGCCTGCAACCACGTCACCGCCCCTATGAAGGTGAAGACAGCATGGCGACAGAAAGCGCAGACGGCACGGAATTCATTCCATCTGCTGCATCTCTTAAGCGTTCTACTGTATTAATCAATCAAGTCTGCCAACTTTGCAACAACCAAGAGCACAGCATTTTGTCTTGCAGTGCTAAGCTGTCGGCGGACGAAAATGAGCGCAGCTACGGAATAACAATTGCTGTTTCCGCTGCGGTACTCACAATCACATCGCAAGGGCGTGCAAAAAGGCCATCAGTCTCCTATTTGGCTTCTGCAATTGTTGCCACTGACCATTCTGTGCGACCTGTCCAGCCCTGTCGTTTAGAACCCAGTGCCTGTTGCGGAATTAGTTGCATTGGGAAGGCCCCCTTCGCCGAGGCTTCCACCCATTAAAACCTTCCAAAGCACGCACGTCGAATGCACGGCTGTACTATTGCAGACGGGGTGCATATGGGCAAGGTCCGGAAATCGATGCCTCCTCGCTCGGGTTCTGTTGGACAGTTGTAGCCAGCGCAGCTATATTCGCCCAGAACGGCCAGAGTCCTTCAGTGTTCTGTCATTGGAAGGGGAGAATTTCAATAATGACATTTGGAAGCTCCAAGGCTTAGAGGCGACTCTGCGCTGACCTTGTTTCCGCGTGGCTGCGCAGTAGATTTAGTGATGCTGAAGTGGAGCCAGAAGCCTTAGATACTCCAGAGATCTGCTCAGTATCGTGTCCACTACTAGAACACAATATCTTGCAGACACTCCTCGAAGACTATACCATGTGGCTGACGCATGTCAATCGAATACGTGGCAATAAGGCGAAATCAACGGCTGACAGGATCTGACGCCTATTACAATGTGACCACCGGCAAAATTGACCGCATCAACGAGACGCTAACAGCGATTGAAACAACGGTTGAATAGATAGTACAAGGACCTTTACTGTTGAACATCCAGTACCCGTCTTACGCAGCCGCAATTCTTCTCCACCAGACATAGACGTATCGTCGATGTGACGTCTTGATGCTATGGGAACTGACGGAAGCTATTCACAACCGTTAGAGATCGACGTGCACCTCTGCGCATTTGAGTGCTACATAACGAAGCAAGGTAGACGTTATCAGGTTTCGCTCATGGTGGAACAGCTAGGACTACCAGCCGGAAACAGTAATCGCCGACTGGCAGAACAGTAACTACAACGTCAAACCAACCGTTTCTGAGAGCAGCCAACGCTACTAGAGAACTACGACCGGGCTATTACCACATATTTCGATGACGGACATGCTGAGAAGCTGCAAGAAGAGCAGCCAGCCGGGAATAATATATACTATATGTATCATCACGCAGTAGTTCATCGAGACGCCACAACAACGTAGCTTCAAGTGGTTTTTGATACATCATCACATGAAGCTATTCGTCCCTGCCTCAACAATGTTCTTTCGAATGGCATCAAATTCAGTGTGGACATTGTCTAGCTACTACTGAATTTTCGCTGCCACCCTGTCGTTCTTGGAGCCGACCTAAATAGGGCATACCCCCAGCTGTTGATTCGACCTGAACATTGCGACCTTCAAAGGTTTTCGTGGCTGGAACGGCGGCCAACAGAGGAAAAGCTCATGACACCGATTACAACTTGGAGGATGACCAAAGTTACGTTTGGAGCTACATCAACCCTGTTTCTTTTGGCAGCTACAATTTGTCATCACCTGTTAACTTGTCCGCAGAACAATCCAGAAACCGTAGCCTTATTAGAGCAGGCGTTCTACATAAATGATCTCATCATCGGGCTACCCAGCACGCAGGTGGCAATGAAGGTATATGAAGAAATGAAATAAATATTCTACGAGGCAAGCATGCCAATTCGCAAGGGGGCCTTGAATTATGACAAGTAAAAAGAAAGATTCGTGCTTCACAGCTGCGCCATCGAAAATGAAGCTGGAGACAATCTAATGATGAAGGTTTTAGGTGTTCCCTGGGAACGTTCAGGCAATCACCTTGTCCTGAGCATTGAGCACGTAGCTATGTTTGCCATCGGAAAGCGGCTACCAAACGTGCAGCACTGAAAGCTTTGGCAAGAGTATACGACCCATTGGGTTGCCTCACTTTAGTCACCATAAAGGCTAAAATGATATTTTAGAATCTATGGAAGAAAAACTTGTTTGGTACGCCAGTATGCCTGAAGGTGAACAGAACGAACGGAATAGTTGGTTGATTGAATCATGCAGCGCTAGATTGAATCTTATTCGCCCACTAAACCTTTCAACGCTCACACTGACATCTTTCAATGATCAATTTTTCTAGATGCTATCGAACAATGGAATCATTTATCCCATTATGTTGTTAATAGTACCAATGTGCAATCTTTTGACAGAGAAATCAATGCTTATTTTGGTCATGGTTGAATTGAACTGCTGCCAATTTTGAATTTTGTGTGCATTGCTACTTGAATGCCAGTTGTTTTGGTTTTCTGTTTGTACGTACTATTGTACTCCCTCAATGTTATGACCTTCAAGCGAGGGTTGACAGTATTATCAAATAAATAAATAAAATAAAAAGCTCAGCAATATTGGTTGCTTATAATGCAGCAAGACTCGTTCCCAAGCGAGGTCCAAGCGCTGCAGAACTCTCTGTCGTTACCTTAAGCATCCCCTGTACTTCGTTTGTGCCCGTTTTTGGATGAGGATGGCCTACTTTGCATCGGTGGGTGACTGCAAGAGCTGCACGCTGAACAGGGCATTCATCACTCCATCTTACTATCAAGCAACCATAAGCTCACCAGCTTGCTTGTATCGGTAGCACATATGCGTACAATCCACGGTCGTGCCTAATGAACCCTCACTGAGCTTCGAGAGCCTTTCTGGTTATTTAGAGGGTGCCAAATCATGAAGAGAAATATGTTTCAATTTAGAATGTGCAAAAGCTGGAAAACTACAGAAAAGACCGCACCCATCGCCCAACTTCCTCGCGAAAGAATTACGGAGGCCAGCGTCTTCACGCTCGTTGCGCTTGGTTACTGCGGGCCACTGTACGCGAAATCAGCAAGCGGTCCAGGAAGGGCTTACATACTATTGGTTTGGTGCGCCGTCACATGTGCCATTCACCTTGAGCTAACATCAGACATGACCACTTTCACAACTTGCTCGCCTTTCGTCGTTTCGTCGCACGCTGTGGTGTAGCCTCAATTGTGTACTCTGACAACGCCCAGACGTTTCGGAGTTGTGCTAGATGGTTTGTATTTGTGCTAACTGCTCTTTGCCAGTACGCCGTGATCAGAATACAATGAAATGTTTTCGCGGAACGCACTTTATGGTGGGTAGGATGGTACGAGCGCCTCATTTGTACGACAAAACCGTGCTCAAGAATTCACTCGGACGCAGTAGTCTTAACGTGGAAGGCCTCACAACGGTGCTGTGTGAGGTTGAAGCTGCGATCAACAGCAGGCCGCTCACCTACCGTGGAAGTGAGCCTAACGAGGTACAGCCATTCTCTCCATCCCATTTCTGTCTGGGTAAACGCAGCACGTCATTGCCACAACAGTGACCGTCAGATCCTCACGTATTCAGTTGAAGGCTTCTACAACTGAAGGCTCGTCATCGTCAAGGTCAACCAGGGGAACACTGAAAGAGGTGCAAACGACCGTAACTGCTATTGCTGCGGTCGGCACACAATCGCTTCACATGCCCAACAGCAAAGCTCCGAGTAGGTGATGTAGTGCTCTTGCAAGGAGACGCGACACCAGCGACGTCATAGAAACTGGGCAGAGCGCTTGAGCTTTGTTAGGGAAAGATAACAGTGTGCGCACTTGCTCGATCCGTCTCGCTAAAGGTTCAGTTGTGAATCACCCTGTGCGAAAGATGTTCTTGCTCGAAGCCTCTGATTCACCTTGACCCACCGCGGGTGATGTTGAAAAATGAACCAGAACGGAACAACTAGAAGTTGCGACACCGGGAGGGAAGAAGAGAAAGCCGAGGACACAGAGCTCGCGAGGGATGGCAGAACAGGAAGTTCGCCATGACCGCAGAATAAAGTTGCGTTTTTTTTACGGTTTCGGAGCCACTAGTTTCGTAACAGTGTTCGTCGAACGTCGCAAAAACACAATGACGTCGTCCAGGTATACTATGCGGATTCTCTATTTAAGCCCAGATAACACAATATCCATGAGACACTGGAAAGTAGCAGGCGCGAAGCACAAGCCAAATGGAAAAACCTTAAATTTGTGCAGTCTTTTTGTCGTCACGAAAGCACTTCTTTCATGATCTCTGGGGTCGGCTTCAGTTTGCCAATATCCAGTTTTTAAGTCCACGGAAGATAAATAACGTGCATTTTGAAACCTGCTGATCGAATCATCAATGCGCGGAAGCGGGTCTTTTTGTCCCCTCACTTAGCTTTCGATAGTCCACACAGAAACGCTTGCTCCGTCCGTCTTGACTAGAACAACAGGGGACGCCCGAAGGCTCTTTGACTGTTGCATCACGTCGTCTTCAAGCATTTTTGTTACCTGCTCTTTTATCACTTCTGGTACTTTTGGAGCCACACGGCATATATTTTGATGAATGGGTTTCGCAGTGTTGTCTGTGATGATTTGGTGCTTCGTGAAGGATGTCCGGCTAACTTTTGAGGCTAATGCGAAACACTCGTGTAGCTCGGCTAGCAGCTCAAGGAAGCGTTCCCGCTGTTTCTCAGTTAAAGTAGGGCTCATATCATGGTTAGGTGCTAGGCCATGCGAGTTTTGTGTAGGCGTTGCTTCGAGTGTTGAGAAGCAGTCACGAACATCTTATATCTTGTGAAAATGTGCCAAAGTAGTGCCTTTTGGAAGGTACCCTCATTTGAAGGTGAAATCAGTCAACAGCAAGTTGGTACGGCCGTCGGTTACATGTACAATTTCTCGTGCTACTGAACTCCCGTGATCGAAAAGCAGCGATGTTAGTTGGTCAGTGACTCCTTCACCGACGAATGGTACGTCGCAGGCTACTACAACGAGGGTAAATGATCGAAGTGGCACAACTATATCATGGTCTTTCAGACGAAATAATTTGTGCTCTAGTGAAGAAACATCAGTCAGGCGAGCACTCTCATAGAACGAAACCACGCGGTCTGGGACGTCGATTATTGCACCATGCTCCCTGAGAAAGTTCATTCCTATAATTAAATCTTTGCAGCACTCGGGGAGAACGATGAAAGTGGCGATGAAAGAGGAATCTCCTATGCTGATTCTTTCTGTGTATCTTTCTGTAGGGAGCAGCAACTGACATTCCGCTTTTCTTATATGTGGTTCTACCCACGGTCCCCGCAGGGGCGCCTGCGCAAGTAGGCGATTGGTGTGTAGCGACACCATGGACCCGAGCGAACGGGGGAGTTCTGACTCCCTCCCACGCCTAGCCGTGCGTTGCTTTGCCGTGACCGGGGAAAAGGGGATCCTGGGGGTTGAGCTGACGCTGGGTGATTGGACCTTTAAGGCCCCCCGGCAGAGGCAACACACCTCTTTGTCCCCGGCTTCACGTAGACGGCACCCCTGGGCTGACCCACCCAGGGGAAATCGGCAGTCGCCTTTTCCTATCTCTCTCTCCCTACATCTTCGTCTTTTGTTCTCACTCTACATCTTTCCTGAATTTTCCTCACTTAATTTTACTTCCAATTTTTCCTGGTGGCAAGGGTTAACTTAGTGTAAATATCCAACCTTGGGTAGATATATTAGGTTATAACGGCCATGTACGGCTGGCGCCTGCGCCTCCTTCGCGTCTCGCAGCGTCCCCTTGTTGGGCTCGGTGGTGGGTGGCTGGCATGGCCGCCGAATAGGCTACCAAATTTGTGGGAACACCTAGCCTTCTCACAACCAATCGCCCCTCCAAAAGGTGGCGCACCGATGCAAAACTTGAATTTCTTCGAAACAACAAAGATAACTTCCTGAAATACCACATTATCCACTGTGAAAGTACAGAAAAGAAACCTAGAAGCATTTCACCTTTCCTTGTGTCCAAATGCCTTACAGAAACGCTGGGCGCACGCTACAAGGCCACAAAAACCGCCAGTGGTGACCTGTTACTTGAAAGAAAAGACAACGCACAGTACCAGAGACTACATAAACTTCCAGCATTTGGCGATCAGCCTATCACAATCACACCACATCGAACCATGAACACCGTGAAAGGTGTATCAGATGGAGACCTGTTGGACCTTTCTGATGATGAACGTCTAACAGGCTGGAAAGAGAAAATGTCATTCAGGTGCAGCGTATCAAAATAAGAAGAGAAAATAAGGAAATCCCAACGAAGCACATCATACTCACTTTCGCATCTAGCACCCTCCCCACTGAAATAGCAACTGGATATCTTAAACTGCCAGTTAGACCATACATACCCAACCCGCGGCGCTGCTTTAAGTGTCAGAGGTTCGGGCACGGCTCCCAGAGCTGCCGAGGACAGCTTACCTGCGCGAAATGCGGCACCAAAGGTCATACCGCTGACGATGACTGTCAGCTACAAGTCCACTGCGCAAACTGTGAGGGTGACCATCCTGCATATTCCAGGTCATGCGTGGCCTGGAAAATAGAAAAAGAAATTATTAATACAAAGTTTAAATTGATCATATGCTTCCGTGAAGCGCGGCAGCGCGTTTCCCCGCATTTTGCTGGGAACACATCGTATGCCGACGTGGTGCGAGGGGGGTCAGCACCACTTCGGTTTCCGGCAATGCATTGGACCACGCCCAGCGTGCCGAGGCAAACGCCACAAGCCGCCATGGGGGGAGCAGCCTTGGCTGCCCCACCCTCCTTGAATACAGCCCCACTGAAGGCCCCTGTGAACCTTGGCAGCAGCCAGGGCACCACACAAACTAAAGAGGTCCCCTCGACCTCCAGCCCGGTGGGGTTTAAGGCTCCGTCAGTCACGACGAAGCCTACAACGAAAACAGCATTATCTGTCGTCTCTCCTGAGGCGATGGACACATCAACTGCACCGGCGCAGACTGCGCCAAAGGAGCGGCGGGGTTCCCTCGACCGCTTTAAAAAAGACAAAACGGTAATTACAGGGCCTTCTAAAGGTTCTGTAAGATAAGTCCCTTCTCTCTTTAGACACCAGCCACCTTCATTTCGTACACACAGTACTTCTTTACTCCCATAATGGAGACACAAAATACACAATGGAAAGTCAGAGGACTACTTCGAAACCTCGACGATGTCCAAGAACTTCTACACAAACATTCTCCAAAAGTGCTGTTTGCACAGGAAACACACTTAAAATCTAAGAATACAAATTTTTTGCGTCAATATGTTGTCTTCCGAAAGGACAGACATGATGCTGTGGCGTCATCTGGTGGTGTAGCCATTATTGTTAATGGAGGAGTAGCATGTAGTCATCTACCACTACTAACATCCCTAGAGGCAGTGGCTGTTCGAGCAGTTCTATTGAATAAGCTCGTCAACATCTGCTCTCTATACATACCGCCGCAACACCGCCTGGAAAAACATGATTTGAAGTCTTTAATAGATGAGTTACCAGAACCTTATCTGGTTCTAGGGGACCTGAATGCGCACAGCGGTTTATGGGCTGACTGTCGATGTGATGCACGAGGTCGTCTCATCGAACATTTCCTCTTTTCATCAGGTGCTTGTCTGTTGAATAGGAAAGAGGCAACATATTATAATCTTGCAAACAATACTTACTCCTCCATAGACCTCAGTATCGCATCTCCTTCCCTTGTACCATTACTTGAGTGGAAAGTCATAAGAAATCCATACGGAAGTGACCATTTTCCTTTAGTTTTGAGAACACCAATATTATATGAATGTCCGCCACATGTTCCCAAATGGCTGGTAAACAAAGCCGTCTGGAAACAATTTTAAAATATTACACACTTAAGTTGGACCGACATATGCGGATTAGGCATAGATGAAGCTGTGCAGTACTTCACGGCTTTTCTTACTGACGCAGCAGCCAAGTGCATTCCACAAACATCTGGATTGCGCGGCAAACGACACGTCCCGTGGTGGAACACTGAGTGTCAGAGTGCGCGGAAGGAACATAACAGGGCATGGAGGTTGCTGCGCAACTCGCCGACAGCGGAACACCTTGAGAGCTTTAGGAAAATAAAATCTCGAGGCAGGAGAACGCGACGGCAGGCCAGAAAATAAAGCTGGCACACGTTTTTATCAAGGATAAATTCATATACACAAGAGGCTAAAGTCTGGGACATGGTTCGTAGGGTAGCAGGAAGACAAGTACACTCACTCCCACTCGTAAACACACAGGGTGACAGCCTGGAAGATCAGGCGAACTTCCTCGGTGTACACTACGAGCAAGTGTCTAGCTCGTCACACTATACTGAAGCTTTCCAAAGATATAAAGCAAGGATAGAAAAGCAGAAACTAGAATATAAGTGCACAAAACACGAGGCATACAACCATCCTTTCAACTTAGCTGAGCTACAAACATCACTAAACTCTAGCAGTAATTCTGCACCAGGCTACGACCGTGTCACGTATGAAATGTTGAAAAACCTGCCGCCTAAAGCGCAAAAAACTTTACTCTCTCTATACAATGCTATCTGGCTTTCTGGCACCATCCCTGCTTTCTGGAAAGAGGCTATTGTTATACCTATTTTGAAACAGGGCAAAGACCCTTCCTCAGTTTCAAGTTATAGGCCTATTGCACTAACCAGCTGCCTTTGTGAACTTTTTGAAAGAATGATAAACCGCCGACTTTTACATTTCCTTGAAACACACAATCTGCTTGACCAGTTCCAGTGTGGGTTTCGAGAGGGTAGATCCACCACCGACCATCTGGTGCGTATCGAGGCACAGATCCGAGACGCTTTTGTCCACAAACAATACTTTCTCTCAGTGTTTCTCGATATCGAGAAGGCTTACGACACAACATGGCGTTTTGGCATATTAAGAGACTTGTCTCACATGGGTGTGCACGGGAGAACGCTTTCCATAATTGAGAGTTACTTGTTCAATCGTAAAGTCCGTGTCCGTGAGGGCAGTATTATCTCCCAAACATTTGTGCAAGAAACGGGAGTACCGCAAGGTGGTGTACTTAGTTGTACACTTTTTAATATTAAAATGAATTCTTTGCACCTGTCCATCCCCCACAATATGTTCTATTCCACATATGTCGATGACGTCCAGCTTGGCTTTAAGTCATGCAACCTAGCAATGTGTGAGCGGCAGGTTTAGTTAGGTTTAAACAAGCTCTCCAAATGGGCAGAGGAAAACGGATTCCGGCTGAACCCAGAAAAAAACACGTTTGCCTTGCTCTCCCGAAAGAGAGGTGTGCACTCAGAACCTGACATCTAACTGTACGGTCAACGCCTGTCTGTCAATGCGGAGCATAAATTCTTGGGCTTAATCTTGGACAACAAGTTGACATTCGTACCACACATCTAGTATTTAAAAACAAAATGTTTAAAAGCCATGAGTGTTATAAAAGTGTTGTCACGTACTACGTGAGGTAGTGACAGGCAATGCCTCATGAACCTGTATAGAAGCCTCATTCGCACCCGCTTAGATTATGGGGCCGTTGTCTATCAGTCTGCTATTCAAGGTTCCTTGAAGATGCTGGACCCCGTGCACCATTTTGGCATCCGCCTTTCTACGGGTGCTTTTTGTACCAGCCCCGTAGAAAGCCTTTACGTTGAGTCAAATGAGTGGTCGCTTCATCTGCAGAGAACTTACATGTCCTTTGTTTATTTTCTTAAGGTGAAAGCAGACAAGAAGCACCCCTAATACTCAACTATTTTTGATGTCGAGCTCCATTCTGTTTCAAAACAGGCCTTCGATGAGGCAGCCCTTCTCAGTTCGCCTGAAGGGTCTAGCTGAAGACACTGGAGTGTCACTTGAACACAGTTTAATGGCTCCTGTAGCATACCCGCCACCGTGGCAGTGGCAGACTATAGACTGCGATGTGTCTTTCCTAGAAGTTACAAAACATGCGCCTATTGCCCATATCCGAACATACTTCCTGGAACTTCAACACAAATACACACGTCCTGAGTTCTTTACAGATGCCTCTAAGTCCAACTCCTCTGTGTCCTACGCTGTTGTTGGCCCTTCCTTTTCGGATGCTGGCCCTCTACATCCAGGCACAAGTATCTTCACAGCGAAAGCTTATGCGATACTTGTGGCAGCTAAACACATGAAACAATTACAAATACAAAAAGCAGTAATTTATACAGACTCCCTCAGTGTGGTAACGGCTCTGCACAGTCTTAAAAAACAAAACAGCCCTGTCCTCGTCTCACTCTACTTCATTTTATGCACACTCTACACACTCAACCAACATGTTGTAGTGTGCTGTGTGCCAGGGCACCGTGAAATTCAAGGCAACGTGATGGCGTATCAGCTTGCTGCATCCGTCCACGAAATCAGTGCCACTACACCCATATCGATCCCGCCCCTTGATATTAAGCCGTCCCTCAAACGAAATCTCAGGGACTACTGGCAGAGCAAGTGGGATAGACACACACAAAACAGGCTACACGTTATCAAGCCACACGTTGGTCATTGGCCACCAGTATCAAAATTACGTCTAACAGAGGTAACACTAACAAGACTCAGGATAGGACACACATACACGACACACACACATCTTTTGTCCGGTTGCGATCCATCATTGTGTGACAAATGTGGTGAGGCATTAACAGTTCCTCACGTTTTTATCCAATGCAAACAATTAGACACTCTAAGAAGACAACACTTCCCATTACCCTACCGACAACATATACTATTACACCCCGCAATGTTTGTCGGTAGGGAACCACTTTTCACCCATAAATCATTGCTAGCTTTTTTAAAAGATGTGGTTTTTTACCATGTAATATACCCAGGCATTGCGTAGCGTGACTTCTCAAGAGAGGTTGCTGCCGTTGTGACTACATTTAAAAGCACTTGCCTCACAGCCCTTGGACACAAGGGTGCTGATGAGGCACTTGTGCTAGTGCCAAATATTTTTATATGTTTTTATTATCAAATCTTTGTCACCCTTTTTACTATGCATATCACGTTACTGTCATGATCTTAATACTTATGTTTTTACCCGCATTGCGCCACTGTCATGATCTTAATACTTATGTTTTTACCCGCATTATCGCGAGGAATTTTAAGGCCCCTATACAGCCACGCAACATATCATTGTCCGCATCTCTACTCATCGAAATGGTGCTCTTTGGCCATCAATTGGCCCTTGCGCCACAAAGCGCCACATATCATCATCATCCTACCCACGGCAATTTACTTTTCTAAGACGATCGGCTAGCTTATGACTTATAAAAAAAATCAGCACCCGTATTGACTAAGGCCGTCACTTGCTTTCCATCAACAGGTAAAATGAGGTCGGCGCTCACAATTTCGTCGATGTTATTATTCGTGGGCACGACGTCATTTTGTAGCGGCGGTACTGGGGATTTTTTATCGTTTTGCAGTCGGGCTGCGACATTACTCCGAGAGGTCGCCACTTTTGGTTTTCCCAGTAAGGGCTGAGCAACCTTGTTTCACGAGGTTTAGCGAAAGTATGTCGATTCGGCGACAATGTCTGCGCAGGAGATGGAGAGCGTTACCAGTGGGCGGAGTTGGGCTGACGATGGGGAAGCGACTCGTTGTAGGGAGACCACGTTGTTGGAGGTCCTCGAAAACCAGGGTCGTCATGGCGAACAATGTAGTCACCGTTGTTATGGCGACCGTCGTACCCTAGCCGAGACGGGCAAAGTAATGTGTCACGGTACCAGCAATAGCGAACTATATGGCGTGCACCACCACGATTGAAGCCGAGGGGGCGCCGATCGACAGTGCGCCAAGCGTCCGTTCTGCAAAATTAGGGGCGTCCTGTGTCCTCTTCTGGTGGTGAGTAATGCGCGGAAAGTGATGAATGTTGACATGAAGACATCGGAGTCATGGGCCGACGTCTGAAAGCCTCCTGTAAATGTTGCGACGAAGATCTGGCTGTAGGTGGCTGGTAGTATGGCGTGATAGGCGTACGGGGGGTGGACGGCGGGTAGCGTTGGCGTTACTAATTTAACGGTGCTCGCGACCTAAGTCAGCTGCTGAAAAAGCGTGTCTAAGTTCGTCACGAACGACTGCGGCAACGGTGGTCAGTGGTGTATCTACTGGCGGAGTCCAAAGCTTGAAGTTGTTCTCGAACATTACCTCTGATACGGTCACGTAGGGAGCCCTGATTGTCCACATTCACTGAAGCGGCGTTGATAGGGGCGGTAGTAGATGAGCGATCATACTGCCTCAATTTTGGTGCAGAGCGCGCTCAATGGCAGGGGGTTCTCGTATAAAATCGGTCGTGGTAGTTGGGGCACAGCGCACAAGTCCGGTGAACAGCTCTTTTTTCCCGGAGCACATATTACAGCGCAACTTCTTTTCCTCGAACATATTGAGATCAGCCCGACTACATAAGCGCGTCACGTCTTCAGCAAACATTGCCACAATTTCGTTTGGTTTGTGAAGACGTAACACAAGCAACTGCTGCGCCCACTCATGACGGTCGATGCTAGCAAAGGTGTCAATCGCCTGCTGACGAAACTAATCCCATGTAAATATACGGCCTTCACAATTTTCAAGCCACGTGCGAGCGCTGTCATCCAGAGTGAAGTATGTGTGGGCGAGCTTCTGTTCAGCTTTTCACTGGTTGATGTCGGCAGCGCGTTCGTAAAGCTCAAGCCAATCTTAAACATCATCATGTGCAGCACTACTGAAACCATCATATACAAGTGGCTAAAAAAGTAATACCTGGGATGGCTGGTGGAGGCCATTGGCACAGGCACGAAATACCTGGTAGAATGTTCGTCCAAGGAGGTCAGCCCTGGAGAGATGCCCAGCGACAGGCGACTGAAGCGGTGCACTGGAGTCGTAACGGGTGAATGCGTAACAGATCGCTCGATGGACGGCTCCCACATGGACTGTGGAGCATCGGTAGGCTTGCAGCCCAGCACTTCCACCAGTGTAGCGGTTCACCATAAGCAGACCGCTGAGACGCTGAGTATGTGAACCAAGGGCTTGTTTCTATGCAGCAGCTAATGGCGAAGGTATCTTGTTTGTTTGTTTTTCTGGGATGATGGCTCATACCCACTCAGGGGGATTGGCCAAGAAAGTGTAGTGCAATTTTTCTGTGATCATTTTAACTATGTGTAATGGATTTATATTATAATAAGTACAATGTAAAGAAAACAACTTAAAAAAGAGCAAACGAGAAAGAAAAAAGATAGTAAAGTCAAGTTGAGCGATTTTGAGATTTGAGGTGTTATGATTACCACTCAGCTGCGTTAACTTCACTTTGCCCTGGGGAGTAAAAAAATAATTTTTTAGATTGAAGATCATAAAGGTGTACGCTTGGTTGCCTGAATATAATCGCAAACGGCATTGAAAGCATCCTTGTGGCAATGTCCCAAAACTGAGGCACCAAAGCTTAGCGCCGTTTCCGCCGTCAATCTAACGCCGATTTTCAGAAATGGAATAACTAGTAACCTTTTTCCAAGTATAGCCTAGCGGTGACAATACAAAAAATAATGTTCTAGTGATTCCATTTCTCCGCAGAATGCACAGAGGGATGATGTTGTCTGACCAGCTCTGTGTAGATACAAGTTTAGTGGGGGGACACGACATCGAAATTTAGTAATTAAAACTTCAAGCTTTTTGGACTGACTCCACTGGGGTTGCCATGGAAACTTGAGGCGGTTATATTCAAACCATGCAGTTACTTTTTCTATCGTATCAGTGGAGATTTCTGATTTTCGATATCTTATTGCCGTAATATATTCAACATCTGGCAGTATAAATAAAACTGGTCTATCAAGTGCGGCTCGTGCTAAGAAATCGGCCAATTCATTTGATCTTGCTCCACAGTGTCCCGGAAACCATAGTAACCTCAGGAGTCTCAACTGCGGGGGTACTAATGTTTTGAATGTGCTTAGAATTCGAGAGTTCTCTGAAGCTGTCAGAGCTGCACAAACTGAAAGAGAATCCGTCATTATGACTGCGTTGTTTTGATTTGATGGAAGTTTGCGAAGAGCTAAAATAATCGCCATGAGCTCCGCTTCGAAGGCATCAACAAAAGCACGTCTTCTTCTAAGGTCAGTGTCCCTTTTCACGAGGCTGTTGGTGCGCACATCGTCATTGTTTACTGTCCATTTTGAGCGCTAAAACTGTCAGAATAAACGCTTCTGTTGTTACTATTCTCGCAGGTGATATATATATATATATATATATATATATATATATATAACAAGGGCATAACCTCCTTGGTTTAAGAAGGTTTAGCGAGCATTGGGCCGCACTGCCATGAATACAGTGAACTAGTATATACCATGAACTCGAGGTGGTTAAAGGTGGGAAGTAGACACGAAGGGCAAGCCGTAAGAAAGTGTGCGTGTGCCTCCTCTCGTTCAGTCCTTGGAATGTCCACTGGATGGCGGTGCTTCTATATCAGGAATGCATGATGAAAAGATGCGAGATGGTGGTACTTGGAGTGTTGAATAGGTGGACGAACGGACACACAGACAGATGCATGGGCAGATGCATGGATGGCTGCACGGACGGATGGAGTCACAGACAGACGCAGGAGCGGATGCTTGGACGAAAGCAAGGATGGAAGCACAGATGGACGTGCGGACGCACGAACAGACGCACGCACGGACGGGCGGATGAAAACATGGGTGGCCACACAGACGCACGCATAGACGGACGGAAGAAAGAACGAACGGACGGACAGATGTTTCACCCCACTCTCAATCATTCACTTCGTGGATATGCTGCCATTTTTTTTGTTTAGGCGATAACTATTTTGGGCCTATATTGTTCGTGGTCGCGGTGGGAGCGAAATACAAATATTTTATTGCCAATATAGTGCAACCTGCGAAAAAACCCCCAAGCAAATGTGCGGCCTAATGAATTCACAATTCAAATAAAGGTTGTAATCATGTTTGTGTACTTACACAAATAACTGTAAACGCCCTGCAGGAAATTCTTGAATTTCCATGTAGAAGCACCAGCTTACATTGCAGCTTTTAAAGGATTCCGTATATGCGCCGTTTGAGAAGTCATTCGGGCAATTTGTTTTCCCAAGTGTCGCATTCAGTCCTTTAAAGAATGTGTTATCAGAAATCCGCTCAGTATAAACACAAAACTATTTGAAATTGCAGCAGCTCCCGTTTAAGGGAACCACTTGTATGTTCCAAGCAGCTGACGCAAACAATTAAAATGTCGAGGGCGTTGACGCGGGCATTCATCGTGCCGCTACACAGAAGAGAAACCTGGAGAGGAGCAGATCACGCTGTGGTAGACCGGTGTTTACAACTATAACTTTCAGTCGATGCTAATGGGCAATGAGAAACCGAAGACACAGAGACCCGCAATCCAATTTTGTTAATGTGCACACTGCGAATTTTAGTTGTTCAACAATGCACAAGAGGAATTCCCCACTGGTACTACCAAGAGGTCAATATCCAGAATATTGCCATCATATTACTACATGCATGTATATTGATATTCTAAGGGGCTACGCATGTGTGTGCCTGACGAGAAAGACGAAGGGTTCTCTCCGCTCGACCGCTGGTGAACCGGTTACAAATTACTTACGAAAATGTAAAAGAATGGATTGCTATAAATAAGTAACTTACGTTGTTTTATATATATATATTTTCGTTTTTGTGTGTTTATTATGTTTTCTATTCAAGATTTTTTGTTTAAAAATTTAACACCTTTTTTATTACCTATATTACCTAATTATTCCAATCCTTTCTTTCAAGAAGTGAATTAATTTAAAAGCAAGGCACCGTCCCATTCATGGCCTATCCCCCTAGGTAGATTGCGCCAAGGTGTTGAGAAACCAACCAACCAACCAGCGGTCACACCATTACCACTGGTTTTGAATACATCTAATTCTAGCCTCCTCGATACGACTTCTCTTCCTTTCCGTAACATATTTGGTAGAGGTGGAAAGTTTCCCGTCTTCACCACGAAGCTTTGCTGTGGCCGCACCATTCAGTCTCCGGCCATGGCTACCAATTGCAACCCGTCGGCGTCTCCATCTGTAGCTCCAACCACTACATACCTGACGATGCGAACCCCCCGTGATCCCGGTACATTTCCCGCATAACCTGGGCTTGGCATGACGATAGTTATAGCGCGAGAACAAAACGACGACACAGAGACAAGAAGGACACTAAAGACAGTCTCTGTGTCGTTGTTCTGTTCTCGCGCTATAACAATCGTCATGCCATACCAACTAGCCCAAGCTGCCACACTTCTGGGCTTGGCGTTGACTACTGGCTCCGTATGTACCAGCGTGTTAGCCGCACACACCGATAGGACCCTACCATGATGCTTGCCAACGTAATATTTTACTTGGATGGGACCCCACGTGTCTGGTCCGACGCCCATGAGACCAAGCTCACCAGCTGGGATACCTTCAAGGAGAGACTACGCAACATCTTTGGGGACCCGTACGGTCGCCACATGGAAGCGCGAAAAGAACTCGCCACTCGTGTGCAGTCCTCAACTGAGTCGAATGTCTCGTACATAGAGGACGTGCTCGCGTTGTGCCAAAAAGTGGACGAGCAATTGACAGAGAGTGACAAGGTGGGCCACATAAACAAGGGCATCGCGGACGACGCCTTCAACTTGCTCGTGTACAACAACGTCACGACCGTAGATATGATTATCAAGGAAAGCCGCTCCTTCAAAATGACCAAAAGCCGCCGTGTTCTACCTCAATTTACGTGGCTACCAAACACGGCTTTTACATCAACCTGCACCGATCTTGGTGCCGCACCACCCATGCAGGACAGCGTGACACGGATAGTTCGACAGGAGCTTGAGGCGTCAAGTCCGGCACGGTTTCCTCCACATTCGCTCGACCATGGCGCCACACAAACGCCTCTGGCAGTCTCCGTTATTCAAGCCACCGTGAGGCAGGAAATTTCAAAGCTCGGTTTTCCTGTGGCCTGCCATGTCTCCCGACCCATCTCCAGACTAATGACAACAAATGTACCACGCCATCAGTCACATTTTCTTCCGCGATCCCGCAGTCGGGCGGAATGGAGAACCGCAGACGATAAATCGCACTTGGACGCCCTCTAATTAACTGGAGCCCGTTTTCTTCTTCTCGCCCATACGAGGATTCCCGTCGGTATTCGCCCAGTCGTGTGTACCCTTCATCCGACGTCCCTAACCGCCGCTCCACCGCTCGTTCACCGTCACCTCAACGCCGCCATTCCCCATTGCCCCAACCACGCCGCTATTTGTCGCCGGTCATTTAAGGATCCTCTCAGACAGAAAACTAAACCATGCAAATCCGGGAGCTAGTGCTGCATCAATTGCGACTGCTCCAAATCCTCCGTTGTTGCTCCCCACTAATACGAGCTTGATTGAGGTGTATGTGTACGGTATTTTTTTTGACACCGTTAGTTGATAGCGGAGCTTAAGTGTCCATAATGAGTGCTCACCTGTGCCGCCTACTCAAAAAAGTCTTTACGTCTGCAGCGAATAAAGCCCTCCATGTAGCTGATGGTGGAACTGCGGCCATCACTGGAATGTGCACCGCTTGTGTTAGCATTGCCGGCCCCCATGTCCCTGTTTTATTTATGGTGCTTGAAAATTGCCCTCACGTTCTAATCTTCGGCATGCACTTTCCATCGAGGCATTCTGCCCATATCGATTGTGCCGCCAGTACTCTATGCCTAGAACTTCCTCTTCTCCCGAATTCTTAACCTGAACTCCCGGACAGCCTGTGCACCACTGAATTTTTCCGGATACCGCCTAAAGCTTTCTCATTCGTTGAAATGGCAACACCTTCTCCCGTGCTTGACGGTGATTATATCGTGACGCCGATTACTGATGTTCTCCTGGTGCGTGACAACATTGTCCCACACTCCGTCGTAACCATGGCCTCTAACCGAACATATTTACCTTTCATCAATTTCGGTTTCATCAAACAGGTGCCACCCCAACGAATTTCGGTGGCCACGCTAAGACCCTTAATGGATGACCGCGTCACCTGTTTTATGGCAGACGTATGTCCCGATCCCCCCTATCACCCGCAAGATGCCACTTGCCTCGATGCGACCTCATGCTCCATGATCGCCCCGGACCTCAAACCTGAGAAGTCAGCCGCGCTATGCCGCCTTCTGGCTTCACACCGCGACATAATCGACATCGACAGCCGTCTTCTCGGCCACACTTCATTCGTCAAGCACCGCATTAACACAGGTGATCCTCGTTCCATTCATCGGCGACCATACCAGGTGCCTGCCACCGAGCTGGTTGTATCCGCTCGATCGCTGGTTAACCAGTCATGCCGTTGCCGCTGGTTTTGCATCCATCTAATCCCCAGCCTTGTCGAAACGGCGTCTCTTCTTTTTCGTAACAATATATTTAGGTTGTGGCCAGTGAACAGTTTTCCATCTCGAGCAGTCCGTTTTTTCAACCAGCTCGGTAACAGACACTACCTGCGTCGGATTCGCAAGGCGAGAGAGGAGATTGTACTCCAGACTGAAGTCGACCGTTAGATGCTCCGCATCTTAATCAAGCAATCTACCCGCTTAGTGTACCTCTGTGCCGAAAAATTGCACGTGATTTACGGTTCATGGAGGCGGCGAGTTCTCTGCATCATGCCTTAATCGCGCATGGGGAAGCTCAAATCTTCCACCTTACCTTTGCTTTTTCTGACAAGTTGGTGTTGTAGACCAGTGCCTTGTAGACTGGAACTTCATTTAGACCTCATTTTGATAGGCGGCATCAACTTGAAAGCATTTCGTCGAGCAATCAGCAAAAGCGTCAGGCCAGGTTTAAAGCGCCAAGTATTTTGATCACTTTCATTAAATTTTCGGTAACTATGCAAAGTACGCTTCTTCTTTGATGAAAGTAGGCGGGAAAAAGCACGCAAAATTCGGCCAATTTTCGCACCAACGCAAGTGTCATTGAAATGGTTGTGCCACGACTAGCTGCAAGGTAGAAGTTGCACTGGCGGGTTCTTATGCAGAGTCATTGAGAGCCCCTCGCAAACCACATTCACCGCTCCAGGTGCTGCCCCTGGCGTGGCCAAGCTTGGTACAATTTCCGACATATGAATAACATGTTTTTGAGGTACCTGTGTTACACTGGTATGCTGTGCCCGAGTCGCTCACGTCTAGCACACTTACTTGTCTTTGATAAGTCGTGAAAGACAATACGAAGGTATAAATATGGTCTAATACACATCGCTGTTTTAGGGGACAAGCTCCTAAAGGGGTGCGTTTGCCCATTCCTTGTATGTACGTGCGTGACCGCCTGTAGTTCCAACTTCGCAAACTGCCTACTACTTTGTCCTTGCAAACATCCCACTACGCCCCACACCGATCCACAACTTGACCGACCATAAAGAAAATACCGTTGAGAAGTAGCCATTATAAAATGCAAGATGGTCGTGTACTTGTATCCAGGCGCATGTTAATTTACCATGCATTGTCTCACTGTGGCCATCTCTTGCTTGTACGTGACCGCCTTTGCGAACAGCGCACTACTTCGTCCTTGAAAACATCCCACCACGCCCCATTAATGATCCACGACTTCACTGAGTATAAAGCCGTTATAATGAATGGGGAACAGAAGCTACGTTTATTACCACTTACGAATAATACAATTTCTTGCATAATTAAATACTGTGTTTTTCACGTCTTTGAATATGTAGGGGGCGATATTCAGAGATGGTTCACAGTTTAGCAATGAAAGCCCCCAGCAGTTCGCCCCACTCATCATCATTCATTCTTTTGATAAGCTGTGATTTTTCTCACTTTTTGCACACCACGAAACCAGACGATAAAACCCAACAGGAAAGAGGTGTACAGTGGACCAAAGGAGGAACCATGCAGGGCTCTTATAGCTCGGTGGTATTTTGGCTACAACCATACCATTTCCGAACCAATTAATTATGGAGGCTGCGATCGAAATGAAACAACTTTCCTAAGAAAGAAGCATGTCAAGAGAGATGAATAAGGAAGTCTGAAATCTACCGTTACCCAGTGTATCGCGCAGGAGGGCACTTGTTGGCCTCTCAGGCGGCATCTATCAGAAGACGTCACTGTACCAAAGAGAGCGCTAGCAAAGTCTCTCTCTGGTCCGCTGTTTCGACACTGATGAACACTCTGCGAATTAAAACAGTGTTTCGTATACTAGAATGCAGAATTTGGTACACAGCGCAAGAGACGAACGCCTTGCGCATGCACTTTATTGCAACTGCACTTCTGTTACGTACGCAACACCTTTACGGACACTATGTGCGCCACACTAAACTCACTTGTAAGCGTCAAACACTTACATAACATATTTTACTAAATATAAATAAATGCCTTGCACCAAACCGACACATTGCTATTACATAAAAATCTAATAAAATGTTCGGAGCGCCAGTCTATCATCAGAAGGGCTGTAGCATGACACAACACAGAGCCCTATATACTGACCTGGAGCCAACATCGCTATCTTCTGCTGTCGTTTGACAACGCTGGCGCAAACGGAGGAGATACTTGGCACACGTTGCACAAGTCGTTGTCATTAGAGAACCGGGGTGCTGATTTCGCCCTCTCAGTTTCCATTCTAGCACCCGGAACTAGCTCGTGATGACTACCGGGGTTGTACTCTCACCTAATCGTGACAGTAAGAATATTTGGTATACTTTGACAGAAATAACACTGAATTAGCGACTTTCCTAGACCCATTTCTAAGGAGTTTTGATACGCGTTCAGTGCATTATAATTGAGATATGTTTACAGATGAAGTTGAATATCTGGTCAATAAGTATATTCTTATTCTTATATACTTAATCTTATTCTTATTCTTATTCTTATCCTTATATACTCGAATATTAGGTATACTTTTCAAGTATATTCTTTGTACAATAGTTATTGAGATGGTATCAATTGGCGATCACGTGGTATGCGTTGCTACCTTTGTAATATTTAGGATATCCTATGACAGGCCAGGTTTTAGCAAACGCTACAGTGCGCAACGAAGAGATCAATTGGCTCATCTGTCTAAAATCCGCATCGCGCAGTGTTCATTTATTAGGAGCTCATGTCACTCGACTAGTACTGAAGTTCAGGCCCACGCAACCAGGATATCCATTGTAGTCTTTGAACAGGAAGTTATTCAGCCGTTGAACTCCGGAGAGACGGTTGAAGGCGCCAGGCTTGATGCCGGTCTCCGGGCAGCCTTGTCGCAATGAGTCATACTCGACGTCGTATGCAGCCACGCCAAACGAAACAGTTGTCAAGAAGCGTTTGACCTCGCACAGCTGCAGGGAACGCGCGAATAATCAGGTTGAGCGTCAAAACTGTCCTGAAATTTTGCTTTCGAAACTGCAGCAACTCAACAACGATGGTCCGTAAATAAGAGCCCGGGTAGGCGCTTGTTTGCACAAACGGTTGCACTGCGAAAGTAAACAGCTGCGTGCACAGCATGTTTGGTTTTCGCAACGCTACTGAAGCCTAGTGACTTAGATTTCGATAGGACTTCTCGTGGTTCATAGGTCAGACTCTCTTTAACAGTCTAGTGACGTTCCATGAACAGCAAAATTTTGCTGGACGTTCGATTCACAACAAACGCGAATTTTCGCATATCAGTGCTTAATGTTTGAAATCAAGATGGCGACATCACAGGTTGGAATGCAAAGTGCAGTATGGAACATTTATTTTGAAATTACATTGTGATGCAAAGTGTTACGTCTGTACAGCCGCTTGTGACTGTAGACGATTTATTAAAGGACAGGAAACGTGAACAAGTTCAAAAGCGTAGCCCAGGCGTTGGAGTCACTCCTGGCCAGCGTTCGACGCCAGGCCCGCGCTCGTGCCACCGCGCCAGTGCCGCCGCGCGCACTTCGTTAATGTCGTCTTCTAAGGCGACATGTCACTCTTCCTCCCTTAGACGAAGTCTCCATAGCGGTCTGGCGGTCGCCTAACCTCTGGTGGTCGCAGTTGCCGAGTGGCCACTGCCTGTGACGTCGACGGTTGCGAGGGAGTGTGATCTTGCATCTCGGGCGAGTCAGGCGGTTGAGCAGCTGAGCTCGATGGCGTCTCTTCTGGCGTTGCGTCCAAGAGATCGTCAGCTGCGCTCCAATCTGTCCGCGATTGGGTTGTTTGTCTGGTCTGACTCGTTTTCCTCATGTGATTGAGGTGACGCCGAACCTTTCCTTGGTCGCTTTTTACAAGCCAGGATCGTGGTCCGACGCGGCGCAGTATTTCGCCTTCAATCCAATCTGGCTTTTTCAAAAACTGCCGGATAAGCACTCTATCCCCTATAGCGAAGCGGCGTGATTTTTGCAATGCCTCCTGGCTCTCAGGACTTCGCTTATTCGTCTCCCGCTTAAGAAGATCGAGAGGGCAGAGCAATTCTCGTCCGAACATCGCTCTCGCCGGTGTCATACCTGTGGTAGTGTGTATTGTCGTGTGCTGCCGATACAGAAATCTTGCAAGTCGGCACTGTATGGACTTGTCTGCATCTTTCAACAGCGCTCTTTTCAGCTCCGCCACATAGCGTTCTGCCTGGCCGTTTGTTGCCGGATGATATGCTGGTGAGGTTGCAGCCTGTATGCCGTTCGACGCATAGAACTGCTTGATCTCGTTGGAGATGAATGCTTTTCCGTTGTCGGAGATGACCTTTCGGGGAATGCCGAACGTTGCAAAGAGGCTTCGGAGCACGTCGATTACAGCCGCGGATGTTGCTTGTGTCACGTGCCGGACTTCCACCCACTTTGTGTATGCGTCCACAACAACCAAGTAGGTGCGTCCGAGTAGTGGCCCCGCGAAGTCAACGTGCACCGTGTTCCATGCTGTCTGGGGACGGTCCCACGTAGGAATAGGAGCTTTGGGTGGGCTCTTTTGCGTTGCTTGGCATTCACGGCACTGTCGCACCGTTTCCTCGATCACCTTGTCCATTCCGGGCCACCATACGTAGCTCCTTGCGCACTTCTTCATGGCTACCATGCCTCTGTGACCAGCATGCAGAAGTGCCAGAACACGGGCTCGTGCTGAGCTCGGTATGATCACTCGGGATCCAAGTGTGATGCACTCGCGATGTAGTGCTAGTGCGGTCGCTCGTCGTCGGTAAGGAGCAAACTCATCTCCAGTGAGTTTCTCCACTGTACCATCCTGCACTGCCTTGTACAACCTCTGCATGATGCTGTCTTGTTGTGTCAGGCGTGCTATCTCGGCAGCAGTCAACGGAGGTCTCGATAAAGCTTCGAACAATAGTACGTCACCTGGAGGCCAGGGTTCATCGAGACGTTCTTGTAATGGCAAACGGCTCAACGCATCCGCGTTTTAATGGTTCTTGCCACGCCTGTAGATTATGCTGTAGTCATACGCCGATAACTTGATGCACCATCTGGTCATCCGTGGAGAAAGGACTTGAGCCGTTGGCTTTTGTGGACCCAGTATGCCGAGCAGTGGTTGGTGGTCAGTGACGAAAGTCACCTTTCTTCCCGCAATATACTTGTGGAACTTGTGGGCTGCAAACACCACAGCAAGGCCTTCTCTGTCCAATTGAGCATAATTGCGTTCTGCCGGCCCTAGCGTCCGAGATGCAAAAGCGATTGGCGCCTCTCTATTCTGGTCATCACGTTGAGACAGAACAGCTCCTATGCCATATGGTGAAGCATCACAAGAGACAAGAAGCTCCTTCTGTTCGTCGTAGTGTGCCAGTACGGTCTGACTGAGCAGCAATGCCTTAAGCTTGTCAAAGGCTTCTTGATGCTTTGTCTCCCATCTCCACGTGGCGTCCTTCTGAAGAAGCTGGTATAGGCAGCTGGCAACTGTTGCCCTGTTCTTCAAGAATCTGTCGTAGAAAGCCAGCATTCCGAGAAATGATTGAAGCGCTTGTTTGCAGTTTGGTGCTGGAGCGTCCGTTATGGCTCGAACTTTCTCTTCGTTTGTGTGGACGCCTGTCTCGTCGATTCGGTGTCCCAGAAAGAAAACTTGTCGCACCGCAAAGCAGCACTTGTTTTTTCCGAGGCGCAGATTGTAGTTTCGTAGCCTCTTCAGCACTTCTTCCAGTCTCTCGGCGTGTTCCGTGGCGTCTTTCCCACTGATGATCACGTCATCTAGGTATGCGCACACGCCTGTGATGCCTGACAGCATTGTCTCCATAAAACGTTGAAAAATGGCTGGGGCTGCAGAAATTCCGAAAGGCAATCTCTTGACCCTGTATAGTCCCTTCAGCGTGTTCAGGGTCAATATCTCTGCTGTCTCTGGCGTCACGTGAAGTTGCTGGTACGCTTGTGCTAAATCCAGGGTGCTGAAGACCTTGCCTCCCCTCAAGTGGCTGAGCACTTCATCAGTTGAGGGAAGTGGGTAGTCTGCCTTCTTTGATACCTGGTTCACTGTGCAACGGTAGTCGCCGCATATTCGCAACGAGCCATTTTTCTTTCGAACCAGTACGAGAGGCGTTGCCCAATCCGAATGCTGTGCTGGCTCGATTATGCCTTGACTTTGCAGTCGATCCAATTCTGCTTCTACAGCTGACCGGAGCGCGAAAGGAACCGGCCGTGCTTTTAGGAACTTTGGTTTCGCTCCTTCCACGAGGTCTAGTTGTACCGCTGGACCGATGTGTCCTGATATGTCCTCGTCGAATACAGATTGGTACTTGTCGAGAAGCTTCGAAACAAGTTCATCGCCGGATACATCATTGATGCCCGTGATCGGTATACCCAGGTGAGGAAACCAGTTTCGTCCAAGGAGGTTACAACCTGCTCCCTTGATGACAACAAGTGGTAGTGTCATGGTCTTGTTTCCGCGCGTAACAATCACCGTTGCACATCCGAGAACTCGAAGAGACTGTCCTGACCATGTGCGTAGGAGAATGTTGTCGGTCTGAAGCCGTGGTCGATCATCTGTCCACGTAGCTTTGAACGTGACCTCACTGATGAGTGTGCAGGCTGCACCCGAGTCGACTTCAAAATTCAAGAACTTGCCATGTACGCGTAGCCGAGTCATGACCTTCTGTGTGCTGGACGCGTTGGTTACGGTGTTGAGCTCGTAAAGGGCCACGTCTGATGAGTCCTGCTGAGTCGTCACTGGTGCTGAGGCAGCTGTCGAAGTTCCTTGTTGGGGATATTCGATGCTGTTGCTCGTTTTTGCTTCTTTCCGCTTTTTCAGACAGGCTTTTTCAATGTGTCCGCGTTTCTTGCAGTAGTTGCAGGAGACTGTCTGGAACTTGCAAGTGTCCGGATTATGTAGCGCGTTACAACGCCAACAGCGTTGTTTCTTCTTTTGGGCAGAGGCACTAGAGTGACCTTGGTTGTCTATCTTGCATGTGCTTATGCAGGATTCGTGAAACTCTTTAAATTCGGTTTTCACGCGTTTCTGGTCTTCGATGGCGTTTTCAGCTCGCAGTGCAAGGTCGAAAGCTTTCTTGAACGTCAAGTCCTTTTCTGCGAAGAGCCGTTGCTGGACCTGCTCGTTCCGAAGACCGCAAACGAAACGATCACGCAGCATGACGTCCATAGGCAGCATTGTCGGATTCGCTGCCGTGTCTGCGCTTGTCCCGAAATTGCAATCTGCTGCTAGCTTCTTGAGCGCCGTGACGTAATCACTGACCGTTTCGTCGTGCTTTTGGTCACGTCGCTGGAATCGTGGCCTCGTGGTAGAGTGTCTGCTTCAACTGCGGGAGGTCGTGGGTTCGAACCCACGTGCCGCCGGATACCCACCGGTTTCACAAAACGGGCACAGGCGTCCCCCGGCCTGACACTCGGCTTTCTCAGGGGTAAGCCGCCTGGGAAGGGAAGCCTACGCCATTCATATCCCATCCTCGTCGCCAACTGTTACGTCTGTACAGCCGCTTGTGACTGTAGACGATTTATTAAAGGACAGGAAACGTGAACAAGTTCAAAAGCGTAGCCCAGGCGTTGGAGTCACTCCTGGCCAGCGTTCGACGCCAGGCCCGCGCTCGTGCCACCGCGCCAGTGCCGCCGCGCGCACTTCGTTAATGTCGTCTTCTAAGGCGACATGTCACAAAGAGCATTCTGTATCAAACAATTGGAGTCTCGTAAACATTTCTGTTGATGGTACGTTAAGATAGTCTCCGTGTCCACTTGCTGTTAGAGCGTCACCAATATCAACGGTGTTTATTCAAGCATTCCCCTTAACAGTGAGTGGTATTGTATATAATGTAAATATTTTTCGTGCTACAGAGAAACAGAATCAACGAAGAAAAAACAGTACACATCAGAGTGTGGATTTTTTCAGACATGTAGCGCCACCGATCGGTGCTGTTTTCGGAAGCGCAAAGCCTGCCTTCCCTGCACAGCTTGCTGCACAACCATATGCAATTAGCACATGCGAAACAATGATTGAGCTAAATAGTAGGCGTGTTTGCGTATTGAACACTCACAAATAGTGCTACGAATTTTCTTCAACATGAACTCGTCACCGAATCACCACGTCGTGCTTGCTGGCTCACTCGCCAGAGCGACGGCGAAAACAAGAGCATACGCAATAGCTCCGCGCTCTACGAAGAAAGACCTCAGTCGACGCAACTGTTGCGTTTTGAATTGCGACAAAACTAAAGAAATTCAGTTTCACCGTTTTCCGTAGCTTTCGCGAAGGAGAACGGTGAGAGCGCTGAAAACGCGGGCTGTTGCGAGCATCCTTGGTAAGTGATTAACTCGCGTTCTCTCCAGCGGGTCGCATGAGAAAGGGGATAATGTAGGTTTTCTATTATTGCTATAAGTAGCCTTGGTGAAGATCCGTAGTAACTTATACTCTGAAGCTCAACAATGCTTCTGACTATAGCGCGCGCCGTGCAACAGTACACTCGAGACGCGTGCATCAACATCGCACACGCCGTGACCGCCTGTAATCTGACGCAGTTGGCACCACACAGCATCGTGAACGCAGGCTTTCAATGTTCTAAGCTCTGGCTTTGTCAAGCTAAATTGAACGGTATACTCCTAAACCGCAAAATGTTTGTTGTGGTCACAATCGCGTTACTCTAACTTTTGGTCTCCGCAATGGCCCGGTCTATTTGGCAGAGTTCAGTGTTTCCTTTCGGTGTGCGCCGAGAGAGTAATCACGCATGTATTCCCATATGTAGTATATACAAACGGAAAACGTTCGCCACCAGAACATTCTAGAACGTGTAATAAAGCAGTTGAACGTAGAGTGGGTGAGAGATGGGTTGATAATGCACGTGGAAAGGCAAAAATGGCCAGGGCCAATCGTTCCGAATAAAGGGACCTTCGTGTTACTGATCATATATTGATAATGTTTTTGTATGTTTTAATCGCTTCAGAAACGTGTGTTGGCCCAGGTTTAGACGTTTAGGCGTTACAGAACGCACGTGGAAGTGCTTGCCTCAAACTCGATGTCACGAGGTGCTCGCTTGCAGTTAAATTGCGAGTCTCACCACGGCGAAAAAACAAGTTTTGCATTGTACCCGCTGTTCACTTTGACCAGCTTTCTGTTGTTTTGAAGTGACAATAAACTGACTCGAGTTTTCTAGGCCCTTGAGTTTCAGGAAAAGGTACCTCAACACCACCGAAAGAGAAGGGCCTCTGCACGCTCGTTTGCGGACTGCTCTCTTCGCACTACGCTGCCATGGCTTGCGCGGCAATAAATACACCGGGAACGGTTCTTTTTTTTTGCATCGCTGCATGGGCAGACTCTGACGGCTATACGGTCCAACACAAGCGCGCTTATTTTTCCCGTATTGTTTTTGTTTGTCGTTATTGTTCGCTTGTAGCACGCAAAACGTTTTATAGCCCATAATTAAAATGCTTACGCATCTACATGGCACAAGTTTCAATTTCATGTGAAAATGTCATTCTCATATTCGTCGAAGCAGAGAGTCTGTTTTTTTAAGTAATATTTGTTGGGGCTTCTATTTCTAAGAACAAAGGTGTGATTAAGCGAGACGCCATAGCTTTCCGGTGTGCTCCGGAAAGCTCCACTACCGGGGGTTCTTTTTGGTGCACCTACACCAAAACACACAGACCTCTTATATTTTGTCTCCATCGAAACGCTGCCACCACAGTCGAGATTCGGTCCAGCAAACGTCGGGTTGGCAAACGAGCAGCAGAACTCCTAGACCACCACGGCTTATTTAAATTGTGGTATGCAAAACAATATACTGACGTCACGCCTTAAACCAATCTTTGGCAAAGTGCTTGATTAGTCTGGTTGGTGCTGCATGGTAGCGGAAAAAAGCGCTTAACAGCGCAAACGACAAGACGGGATAGAAGTAACGAGAATACTTTTAATTCAGTGCTCTGTTCTCGTCTCTTCTATCCCTTCCTGTCATTTGCGCTGTTAAGCACTTTCTTCATCTACTTTTATTGGTCCCTACCCGTGGTGAACGCCAAAGAAAGAGCAATGTTTGTCCTTGCTGTTTGTACAGCGAAGCGAGGGTCTCCGTTGTACCTTCGTATCTAGTAATCATCTGCTGGGTAAGCTGCGTTCTGTTATAGCCTTGATCGATAATTACCACTCTCATGCACTCTAATCAGCAAACATTACACTGGTATAATCAACGTAAAGACACGTTGTTCTGAAGAATGGCGCCATATTTTTCCTTCGATCACACAGAAATATACATGCTAACAAGCCTCTCGATGCAAAATACATGGTGTGTGTTTTTCATCAAGTGGTCGTGGTGCTATATTGCATTCCATTTTACAGTGCACTGCACTGAAGATTTTGATTATGGGTAGTCCGAGTACGAGTCACTCACTGACTTTGCTTAAGCAACTCTACTGTACTAAATCAATACCTTGTTGACCTAATTTCACATTTTATTAAGCTTTACTGGGGATGTATTGTGAGTTAGTTAATTTACTGCTCATGCCTTACCGCTATACAGCTTCAACGCTTCATGACCACAACGGCTTTGCGAAATAAAACAGCTTGCGCAGACACATAGACTGCCTCTTACCTTCGCTTTCAACCAGTCTAGTGAGTCGAACGTAAACGTTAGTCTCAACCTCTCATTCACAAGAGCCTCGTAGTAGTAACTGTCGTTCTTCTGCAATTTCCATTGGGCTGCAACAACGTTCGGACATATCTGAAAAAACAGAAAAAAGATGGCAAATTTTACCGTGATGTCCATCAAGCAATCAATCAATCAAATTTTTTTCGCTAGAGACAAAACAGTGCATTGTACTTGACAAAATTAGGGACCAGAAAAAAAAGCCTTGGTTGCGCAGCTCTGGTCACCCGCTCAATGACAGTGACACAATGAAAACACTCAACAAATCTATTCATGGTCAATGCAGAGCTCTCAACAAAATAATTACATAATGGACAACGTTGGAATGAAAAAAATGCAGCATTTTATAATTTTGCAATAAATCTCCTTAGCAAAATATAAGTACTTAATAAAACATGTACGTCAAAAAGTACTGCACATTAAGACATAAGTAGTCCTTACACATTTTAATAACAAACTTACTAAGGTTTTTTGGTAGTGTTAAGATCGACCGTAATTTTTTGGTGTAGTTCATTTAGAGTGGTTGCGAGTACAAGATAAAGTGCTTTCTTACGATATTGTGTATATGCAACTGAAGAACATAGTGAGAAGGGTGAAACTAGAAAATACAAGAAATCGCATTTGCTCAAAGATACGGTATTCTTTCGCCTAGCATTCTTCTTCATAATGTAGCGTTCTGCTATGGTCCCAGTCGTTGGTTTCCTATTGTGTATAAGTCACGGGAAATGGCTGAAACAACTTGAATTGTGTGTTTACCCTTGTGTGTGGGTGCAGTTAGGAAAACATGATACCTTGCATAATAAACCGCCCATAACATTTTGATTTTAGGAAATGTTTTTGCTGTGTGTGATTGTGTCGAGTAAGCACTGCAACCAGTTGCCCCTAAAGATAAATCAATAACAAGCCAACTCCACGACTATCCAGAATGAAGCAGAATGCAAACGAGTAGGTAAACAGGTGAGCGCATTTTACGTTGTTATAGGTATAAAAATACAAACATTTTACTTCCCTTCCGCAAGGTAATTTTTCAGCGTTTTTCGTATAGGCCATTTATGCGGTGAAATTTCGTCACGGCGGAAGACCTGCCATTATTCTCGCAGTAGATGCTCCGGCATATTTCCTCCTTGACATTTCGTAAGTACTTCTCGTAATGAATGAAAAAACTAGGCTTCTTAGTGAAGAGAATCCAAAGCAATGTATCGATGCAGTTCACGGTGCTGGGAATTACTGCACATCACAATAGGTCGTCAGCAAGTACATAATGAAATTGCTTCATGAATTATGAGGATTGATTTGTGGCATACTTCACGCTACTTGAACACCTGAATTTAAAGAAAAAGTGTTTATTCGCCATTTGCACCCATTTGAAGGCAAATTTAGCCCATAAAGTTGTTATATTTTTCCAAAGCGATAGAGCCATAACAAAAGTGCCCAGCACTGCGTATGTGTGTTATGTGTCGTTCACTTTGTCCCCTTTTGGGTACGTCTGGATGCTATTGATTCAAAAAAAAACTGCCTTGCAAACTTTATCTACTATTCAAAAGGAGGCTGAATGCATATTTTCTTAAATATCACAAATACAAGACTTCAAAAGATTTGGAACTAAGATAAAGAGAGAAAACTCAACTTACTTCAGTGCGCTTTGCCACAGCTACATGCTAGGAAGCTGGCTTTGTGGATGTCCGTGGAAGTCGTTTTTATAAAACTTGACTTTACGCGAAACATTGGTGAGGGTGCGGGTTTTGCGTGAGAATATTCGCTATGTGGTCAGGCACGCGATGGAGAGGCAAGGTGACCAGTTACCGTGCAGGCGTTACCACGAAAGCCATGACGATCCTGACAAGCGGCGTGAATTATTTGCGTGTGTTGCACCTTTCCTTTTGCTGGTATATCTGCGCCACTGGGCTACAAACATCAAACCTCTTCAAGTTGGAAGTTCCTAAGGAGGTCACTCGTTCCAGTAATGTACTGATAATTTAGCGTAGTATTGCTAAATTACCATGCATTTCGAACCAATTCTGCAGTCAATCTCCCTCTTGATTTCAGCACAGTGCTCAAGAGCTATGTAGACGCACATAAGGGCACTTCCTTTTTGCAGCGCGACTTCGGCAAAAGGAGAAAAGAAAAAGCACGAAGAGGACAGCACCAGCGCTACGAGCGGTCTTCTTCGTGCATTTATTGATCTGGCCTTGAGTAGAGTTCACGCTGCAAACGAAAAAGAGCCCTAATGACCTACCGACAAGCCTACCTTGCGGCTCTGGCTCGATGCGCATACTGTTTGCTGGCCAGAAATTTTGTTCGAGAACTTACGTATAACTTATGTCACACGAGCTGCATATGGTGCAAATTAAAAAATGTGCAGTGGTAAACAATAAAAAAGCCTCTTCTTTTGGGATCTTACCCAACATCAACCACGATAGAGAAACCAATAGAGGTGACAACGTGTAGTAAAGTATTCATCAAAACCACAATTATATTCCACTCCTGCTTTAATATCGGTAATGAGCTAAACAGTAACCTCATTCTGGTAATGGAAATGACATACCAGTGACGCTATTTGTCTATGAAGGTACTTATTGGTGAATCCCGCCGAACAGCCTTTGTGTTCAACCCCTTTTTCAAATCGTTGGTGAGGCACAACAACGATACCTTGCGATAACAGATTAGGTAGGTACACTCACTTTCAAGAAACAATATTCTGTAGTAATGCTCCACTTATCCTGTTTGAAAACACTCACTTGGGCCGGATCGTCAAAACGCGGACCGCGTCCCTCTACGCATTTCTCGAAGGGAAGATAGTGCTCAAAAGTATCCGCTCGCTTCGGTGTGTAGTATCGCCCGCTGAGTGCCACCGAGATGGACAGAGGCAGCCGTGGGTGCGACTTCCGCACCCTTTCAAGTATAGGCAGCGTGTCATTCTGTCGGCGTGAAAAAGAAAAACAAGTTAGTAAATATGAAGGGTAGTCGCTAAAGAGTACTTGTGCGATGTTATTGAAAAGATTGTGTTGCTTGAGCATAGCAGGAACATTCATGCACGCTGGACTGGCTTATGGTTAACACCACGTTTTTGTATATTGGATGAATACTAGCGTTTTACACATAAAACTGCAGTACGTCTTGGTAAATACTATGCTTTAAAATGCCCCATGTTACACAAGACTGTATATGACGCAGAACCAGTAATACATGTCAAGACGGTCTGGCAGATAGGGTGCCCGTATGCTGCCTACGAGGTAGCGGGATCGAATCCCGGCCTGGGAGGCTGCGCCCCTGGTCGAGGTGCAGCAGCTTGAAGCGCATGCTCTCAGGCCTTCTACAGCTAGGCCAAAAACCAAAATAGTGGAATATTCCATAGCCCTCCACCATAGCATCCCCTCATGGTTCTTGAATGTTACAACCCAACAAATATTATTATTTAGAAACAAAATGAATGAAGTAGTTTTCACTTGAATTTAGTTTGTATTTTTAAGATTTTAGAACGGAGCCTGTTGAAGACTAGTTTCTGACGTAAACTACGCGGTTCTATAGACGGTGTGCAAGTCGCTTTCAAAACTATTTCATAGATTAAGTCATATCTGTTGCTTAATGCCTCAAAACTACCATATGATAAAGAGACGCCGTAATGAAGGACTCCGGATATTTTGACCTCCTATAATTCATTAATGTGCACCCAAATATAAGCACGTGGGCCTACTACCTTTTCGCCTCCATCGGAAATGCAGCCGCTGCAGCGGGAATCTGATCCCATTACATGCGGCTCAGTAACCGAGTACCTTAGCCATTAGGCCATGAAGTCGGGGCCTTCCAAAAGTTAACCAAGTTACATATTTAGTTTTCTTCCAAATAAAAAAATATTTGGCCCCTTCTCCACCACGTGAAAATCTGCAACTTCTCGTTGATGGTGACTATGTGTCACCATTGAAAAAAAATTCATGGGCGGCGATCACATTAACCAAGGTATGGGGAATTCGGCATGAAGGAGCACGGTGGTTAGTTATTATATTTCCCAATATATAGTACCAGCTTCTGCAAATGTATTTTGACTGCGAATGGCCCCTTGTAATTTAGCTCACCAGTGGTGAATGGGGGTGGGTGCTTTGGAAATTTCTGCGGAACGTAATCCCTGCTGTTTTTTTTTGCAAAAAGCGTGGACGTAGAGTTATTTATCAACAACTAATGCCACTTTTAGCATTATGTTTAGAATCAAAACATGTTTCTTGTATTCTCTGTGGGGCAACTTTTACACCTAACGTTTCTTACAAAAGATTACAATGCTCTTATTCTAGAATTTCTAGAGTTTCGATGACCAGTTGTGGGAACAGATACGTTTCTGTTGGCAACGTAGTCTTTACGTTGGCGACTGGCACTTCGTGAGTCATGAAGACCGGTGCTTTCACGTGTTTTTTTTTTTGTTTTCGAGCTTCTTTCAAACGAGCCCACAGTTTTTACAACGCCGAATAATATTTCATGTCCTTTTAAATATGAAAATGTTGTTTTTATTTGAACTGTCGTGGTCGTAATACAACACAGTGAATTCGACCGGTAGTGCACTCCATTGTAATTACATTGTTTTACCTTCAATGACATTGGTAAAACACTAGCCCTAATTATATATAGGAAAATAATAGCTGGCAATAGGCGAAACAATCCACTGACAAGACAGCACTAACCAAGAAGACCAAGTTTCGATATTGCATGAGATCTTAAGATTCATACACAAGGCATCACAAGTGCTCGTGTACTTCTTTACGAAAAGCTTTCGCACCCAAGGCTTGCGTTGTAAAATACTGTGCATTTTACTGCAACAAACTTTGCCACAAGATTTATGTTAGGAAACAGCATGTCGACTAAGTGCTGGATTCAGAAAACAATGCAATAAAGTGAAGAAGCATCATCTTTTATTTCTTTTGGGTTTATTTTCTTATACCCCTCACTACCAAAAGCATTAAAGAAGCGGAGATGTAAAAGTACAGCTGCAGCAAAATAAAAAACGAACAATCCACCATATGAAGCGCTGACTGTCTTCTGAAATGAACTTTCGTCAAAAACTTTTGAGATAAACACAAAAGAGCATATTCCAAAAATTAGCATACAAACAAGCGAAAAAAGAAAAAGGGAGAATTAGAAGGAGGCGTCGGCCTGAAAAGTGGGTTTATAGCCTGCTACTCTTCACGGCGGTGAGGCGGAAATAAGAAAGAAAGAGATAGAGGAAGGCATGATAAGTTGTGACAGCAGTATTAGACGGTTTCAAGACCGCAAGCGTTTTGCCTAAAAAACTTCTGGTCAACTCATTTACCAGCTCTTCAAGTTAAACTTAAAGCACTTTTTTAAGTTTTTTTCAAGAATAAAGAAAGTCTCTCTTTAGTTTTTCAGGTAAAAGAAACATAACTAATGTTCAAGGAAATTTGTTAGAGTTTTTATGTAGCTCAAAAGAACGTTTGTTTAATTTTATTTCGTCAAAAAAAGAAGGTAAAGAAAGTGTACAAAGTCAGCAGGCTATTTTCTAAAGCACTCATTGCCGACCGATGCTATAAGGACACATTGGTGGAAGAAAGCGGATGTCATTAATGGCCCGTGTTTGTAAACAGTAAAAGGCTCTACAGCACTAGTTACTGCACACACTGTCACCAGCTAAGTAGCAGAGATACAAATATTGATAATGTGAAGGTCATCATCACATGATGCTTCAGGTGCATGGCGTAATTGAATCAATGAAGACAAGCTAGCTGAGTCATACAAAATTTGTTCGTCAGATAATGAAATGAATGGCACATACTGAATCATTTTTCTTTCAAATGCAATATTATACGTATTGATTATTTCTCTCAATATTCCAACAGGGCTCCTTGCTAGCCAGAGACACTTTTTAAGTTTAGGTTGACAGCCACATTCAGCACTAACGGTCAAGTGACAATTGTTCTGTCGAGAATGTCTTATACACGTCATCCCTTCAAACCTATGTTTCCTTTTCCGTATGACAATCAGAAGCGGTGGGCGACCTTCTCGACACAAGACATGAATGAGGACTTTTTTTGCCTACTACAGGTTATACCTTTCCAGAGAGGTTTATTGAAGAGGTTACATAATTTCGATGGCTTGAGTGGCACGCTCGAAGCCAACTGAGATAAGGACCCGCTGGTCAATCTGCTTAGTTATGTGACACTCTGTGCAAGTTGGGTAACACGCTGAATCTGCGACCTTCAACTTTGCGTCTCTCATTATCATATGGTGGTATTGGGACGTTAAACCTTACACATCTATCGACCTTCAACTTGACTATGAAGAGTGTTTCTTCTACATTCTGTGGGCTCACGAAAATTAATTTTTTTAAAAATATCTTGCGACAAAGAAGCCAGCATGTGATATGGACAACTAGCTGATAGCAATTTTGTCACCTGCGCCTAGACGTATCACACTTACAGTTCACGCAAGAAATCTTGAGCAAGCTACACATGGCGAGCCTTCTTTTTAACAGCTTGGAATGGGTGCTGTAAAACGACAAGATAGGTTTCTAAAAACGCCGTACAATTTTGTTCAATTGTTTTACAGTACAGTTTGTTTGAGCTTGGAAAGATCTATCGGGATGCCTAATTTGGCATTTACTTTTTCATGATTACTTCTAATAAGTGTGGCCTTGACTTCAGATTGTGTGTTATCTGCAAGCTTTGCAAGCACCAAATCCAAAATCACAGTAAGAGCAACTGTCTTATATAAGATTTTTTAAAAAACACTTCGATAAGATGCTTAGCAGTCAATAGATGTTCGTACCAGAGTATGTCCGTAGGTCCTGTTGGTCCGACTGCTGCGAGAATTCGGATACACCAGAATGTTTGGTGGCAGTATAGTGCAGTCCGGAAAGCTTGCGTCCAAATACGAGATGTGACCAATCGCGATGAACAGGGACGGCACGAATACAGTCCTGTAACAATGCAACAACAACAAAAAACACGTTTTCAATGCAGAATATTGTCAGCAACGGGCGTCTTCCCCGCCCCGGTGGTCTAGTGGCCAAGTTACTCGGCTGCTGACCCGCAGGTCACGCGATCGAATCTCGACTGCGGCGGCAGCATTCTCGATGGAGGCGGAAATCTTGTAGGCCCGTGTGCGCACATTCGGGTGCACGTTAAAGTACCCCAGGTAGTCAAAATTTCCGGAGCCTTCCACTACGCCATCTCTTATACACCTATGGTGGTTTCGGGACGTTTTACTCCCCATATCAATAAATCAATGGGCATCTTGTAGAGCGGAACTTACACTGCGCAACCCGAGGGAACTACATACAGATAGGACCAATCATGTTAGACCAACTTAACAAAATTTAAGACTGAAAATTTTGTGCACTCTAAAAAAGTCACAGCTTTGCCACAAATGTGAAGCAATGAACGCGATAGCAACAAATCTGAAGGTCACACGCAGAATGGAAAGCGGATCGAGAACTCACGTTGCTCACGCACAAATGACTCATAAAACGCACCTAAAGGAGCAGATACACTTGAATAAGCATCTCAGTTGTTACTTCGTTGTGTCTGAGGAGCGCGCGCTTTTCGCGAATGGACACTGCGATGATTGTAGTAGCCTTTGTGCACCTAATAACTACAGAAGAATCATTCTATGTGACGGTGACGCCGACGCTGACACCGGTGATAAAATCTAGCCGAGAGTGTTCATATATTTGCTATCGCAGTAACAGAGGATCAAACGAGGGTCACGATGTCATTCCCTCTTCGAATATTCGCTTGACCCCTTTTGTAAGGTGCACGCAGAAAAAATGCAGTTGGCATTTCTAAAGTAGCTGGAGCCCATACTAGAAGTGCGTTTAAATTGGCTTCCTTGATGAAGGCCCCTTCGTATACATCGTACCTCTCATCCATAGAGCACTAACCCGAGTCAGGCCCACGGGCCGGGTACGACATTGTTGGAATGGGCTCGGACCCGTGAGCTTCGGGCTCCGGTCGGGAGCCCGAGATCTCCAATATATCGCTATAGTGATATTTCCATGATGTTGGGCTTTGTTTTTTGAACTTAAATGAGATTCTTTTGTCAACTGGAAAGCTGATGCCTTCTGAAATAAAGCCTACTCTAGTATTAGACTGCGCTTGATACCTTCCACGCGGGTGGTAACCCTAATGCAAGCAGGCTTCTCAATTCCTCGCACTTTTTATTCCCCACCGTGGTCACCGATTTTTGCTTTTTGTCACACATTTCATTGTCGTTGATTGTCGCTGCTGCGAGCGGCAACAATATAATAATAATATCATCTCTGTACCGTCAGGAGTGGCCGCATTCGGAAATCCATGTTCTAACTCTGGCAAGTGCTCTTGTGCGTTCGTATAATACGATTAGATCCCAAATTGTGTATTTTTCTTCTCTATTGATCGCGTCGACCCCTACCCTCCCTCCCCCCCCCTTTCTGCCCTTACCGCGAAACGTTTTGCAGCTTGTCGGACCGATAAGCCCTTATCTACAGCACGCACGGCGGAAGCATTGCCCATGCGCGAGATCATGCGCGGAAGCAATGCCCATGCGCATTGCCCATGCGCGAGATCAGCGTCAGCGTCCAAAAAAAGCAACAAGGGGTGAAAAAGTGCCTAGCCGATAACAAGGGAGGTGAGACGAGCCTAGGAGCATTTGCATGACAGGCGAACGATGAGATGCGGTGTCGGTCGAGCTAGGCACGATGAGTTTTTAATCCGTGCGCGCTGCAAAGCAGAGGCGACGCTGGCTTGGGGGGCTGGCTAAGGCCAGTCGATGGCTCGTATTCTACGGCGAGTTCCATGTGAATGAGCTTTCCAGCTGTTGTTTCGCGCCGTATCTTCCATTGACCACCAGCTTGCGGGGAATGTTCATTCCGGGATTTTGGTTCTCGTGTGTGCATAATTGCAGCGTTGAGCCGGTCCGGAAAGGTGCTTATGTTCATTAAGGGTGGTTCTTGTTTTCAGCGTTCCTGGCTCGAGTTCTGGCCCCGCCGCGGTGGTCTAGTGGCTAAGGTACTCGGCTGCTGACCCGCAGGGCGCGGGTTCGAATCCCGGCTGCGGCGGCTGCATTTCCGATGGAGGCGGAAATGTTGTAGGCCCATGTGCTCAGATTTGGGTGCACGTTAAAGAACCCCAGGTGGTCTAAATTTCCGGAGCCCTCCACTACGGCGTCTCTCATAATCATAGTGTGGTTTTGGGACGTTAAACCCCACATATCTATCAATCAATCATGGCTCGAGTTCTGCGAATTTCGGCTCACTGACCCGTCTAAGCAAAGGCGGGGTCTTCATTTGGTGCCCAACGTGGTTTTTGCATGTAATTGAACTTCGTTTTGTTCCTTCCAACGTGGTTTTCTAAGTTTTCATTCTTTTCGTTGCAGTTACCTTTCGAACCACGAGAACCACACGCATAAGACATCCGTCCAGTCAGCCTATCTCGGACGCCATATTTTTGCGTATTTCATTTCTCTTGCGTTGCAGAACAACTAACGGTCATTAAGGTGAAAACCCTACGACCCAAAAGTGTCATATAACACCCGACAAGGCGAGATAGGACACGCCCGCGCAAGGTAAGCCTTGAATCGTCGAGGAGCTTACCACATCAAGCTACACCAGCCAACAGTTTTCAATTACTGCTGGCTATGCCTATGTACAAAGAACACATGGACAAATAATCTGCTGCAGATAATAAATGCAAAGCATTTTCGGCAAACTTCGGTGAGTTTTATCATGTCTAACTGTCAATCGAGCCTCCTGCAACCTTTAGTTTTCCTGGCCGTTGCGATAATAAGATGTATAGGAAAATTGGTACGGTACAACATGACTGTATGTCAAGCATAAATATCTACTCATAACACAAAATTGTGACATGTAAATCTGTCATGAATGTCATGAGATTTATGTCGAGGTCTTCCTGCTCTTGTGGTGGTTTCGTTCACAGGAAATAATTTAAAAATCGGTAAGGCAGGACTTGACCGCACGGCGAACATTAGGGACAGGCCTTCACGTGTAAATCATGGCGTGCCTGTCATGGAAGCCGCTACGAAACGGCACGTTCTTAGTGTGGTCGTGGTCGTTTCGTTACCTACGTGACGTTAATGGATGACGAAAGTATATGAGTGGTGCGAACATGATTATCATGACATGCATGTTATGTAGGAACATGACTAAATCGCATAATCATGATGCGCTCTTGGTCGTTTCGCTAGGTTCACAGAAAGCAGAATTATTATTACATGGAGTGAATAAGTGATGAAGGTGTATGACTAGTGGAAACGTGATAATTATTATATGGGTGTCATGCAAAATATGACTACATGCTACGCTTATAGCGCACTCGCAAGCTTCCATATATACCAAATTTGGTATTAGGTGGCGCAAATAGGCGTCAAAGGTAAGTGACACGTTGAAACTTCATTATCATGACACGCGTGTTATGTAAAACACAATAACATACTACGCTCATATCGCACTCGTGGCCGTTTCGCTAGCTTCACAAATAGGAAATTCGGTATTACGTGACGTGAATGAACGATGAACCAAACGCCAGGCGCAAACGAGAATATCAGGACATGGAAGTCATGTACGTCCACCTCATAACGTTGTGCTCATTTTAATGTGATGATTGGAACTTCCTCATTCGTTCTTCGCATATCATCGAGTCTCACTGTACGTGCGATCAGCCATTTTTTTTGCAATCATCGCGACACGCAAGTCCTCATAGTTGACTCTTCTGCTACGCGTTCTGCCCATCGCCCTGTTTAGTTCGGACGCCTATTGGTGTCGTAGCTAGTTTCGGAAGTTCGTTCCACATTAAGCAGCTATATATTCCACGGCGACCGTCTTCCACTCGACTACGTCAATTGCATGAAAGATCAACTGTGGTGAACACAGACTGAAAGTGAACACAGACCGTAGGTGAAAGCCTCTAGAATATATACGTTCCTTCCAAGATTTTTACGACCACGTGGACCCTTCGGCAACTGAAGCGGAACAAGTGATTCGAGCTGTTAGCCAGTCACATCCGCGTTTTCTGGGGTCGTTTGTTTTGTTCACTCGACGTCCTCGCTGAAGCAGTGGGTGATATCCAGGCCACAATGTTGGCGGAGCTCACGTACCAACCAGCGGCGCTCCGCCTGAATCTACCCTCAAGTCTTCTTGTGCATGGCCCTGTTAGTTTGAGCCAATTTTCTCTCTAATGGCCCCATTAAGGGCTCTAGACCCATTCAGTCACTACGATCAGTCTGCACTGTCCGCCTTCCCGTTAACAGCCCAGGAACGTCGGACACCCTCACGCGGTGTCTCTAACCAAAATCAACTCGTAAAGGTCGCCACCTATTAAGGTGCAGAAGACACAAGCAGAAACCATTTGGTATGTTACTGGTGTAGAAATTGGGGTCACCAAAGAGACCAGTGCCCAAGCATACCATGTCTTTGCCACCAGAGAAATGACCAGGGCTTGCGATTGTAAGTACATGCCAATAGCTGGCCAACACTGTACCGCCCCCCGGGGTCCTCTCAATTTACTCAGCTGCTGCAAAACCAACTGCGGCTTCTACTTGGGCTGTGGCTCGTATTCAGAAGCAGCCAGAAGTGTCGCAGAAACCTCGACGCCATGTCTTCACATCATCTAGATGCCAGGAAGCACAACCACGGGAATCCTTCGTCAAAGCAGTGCATGCCCAAAAGAACAATGCCGCATTTCTTTCAGCTCGGACAACTACCAGAGAACAAGGAACCAACCAACGTTCTTGCACTGTGCTCCCCGCCTAATCACAGCCACGTTGTACTCTACAATACGGTTAGCGACCTTCCATCTCTCGTTGTCCACGCTGATAAAGCACCATTGATGATGGTCACCGTGGAAGAAGTACAGGACCCGGCTGTTTTAGATACTGGCTCAGCTTTTTTTATTTTCTTGGATCGCATCAAGAATGCTCTCCAGATCAAAGGCTCAGCTTTGCGAAGTTTAAACGCTTACTGCACCTGGCCTCTGCTCATGTCGTCACTGGAACGTTTGCAGTTCTAGTGCTCACATTTGATGGGTGACAACGTCGCAAACGTTTCCTACACCTACCCGGATCTTCCTGTTACTATGGGACTAAAGTTAGAACGACATCAGAAACCGTGCTTGATGTCCACAAGGGCACTTAACGCTATAGCATGAAGGCTCACCCTCACCCGTATGTGCCTGCTTCTCCTCAACCTTAGTCTCATGTGCTTGCAAAAATATGCTGCTGTTTTTTGAGACCAGAGTGGATTCTTTACTTTTGTACAATCTTGAAAAGGGCCAGCAGAGTTAAAAGCCACAATCGAAACTGCCCTAACGCTCTTTGCGGCAAAATTCACAGAGGCTCCTAGCAAAATTATTGTATTCGAACGCAGGACCGACACAGGTAATGTCCGCCCTAACTGTTTCAATTCACCTTCTCTAAGCGCACACAGGCGTAAACATCTGAACGCTGCCCTCGAATAAATGCTTGCCACGGGTACTGTAAGAGTTTCGAACAGTCTCTAATTGTTTTAGCTCCAAAGAACAATGGTACAGCGTGGTTTTGCGTTGACTGCCGTCGCTTAAGGCTGTCATGGTGTGAGACTGTACCCCTTTCCAGCAATTGACTGATACGTGATCCATTGGGGCCGTCAGCTTATTCACTACCCTTGACTGTAGCGGAGCTTTCTGGCCAATCCCGTTAGCAGAGTGCGATGCTGAGAAAAGGGACATTTACACGCCCTGGGAATCTTTGGAGTTTTCGACTTTGCGCATTAAGTCGTGCGATGCACCGGCAACATTTTAGTGCGTCATGAATATTGTGCTTCGACATCCCAAGTTCAAATATGCATTGTCGCACATGAACGACGTGTTACTTTCTAGCAAACCTTCGCCTAGCACCTCATTCACTGTATTACATCACCTCAATCACTGTATTACAACAAATGCAGGCAACCCCACCAACCCCCTGATTGTTTCGTTGGTCTCAAACAAAATAAACCTCTTACTTTTTGTTGTAGAGAAAGGCACGATACGACTAGATGACCAGAAATTTCAAGCAACTCTGCATTATCCACCACCAAAGATTGTCAAGAGCCTGCAATGGTTGTCTGGTATGGTGAGCTTCTAACGCCACTTCATTCTTCACTGCGCCGATTGAGCAGGACCACTTCATCATCTGCTGCGCAAAAGGGCCCATTGGTCTTGAACTAATAAGAAGCAGGCAGCACTTGTCGGGCCGGAGGGCCCTTATCTGCAGCACGCTTGGTGGAAGCTGGCCGAGGAGAACACACGCACATTGCCCATGCGCGAGACGAGCGTCAGCGTCCAAAAAAGCCACAGTGGGTGAAAAAGTGGCTACAGATAAGGAGGGAGGTGTAATGAGCCCGGGGAAATTTTGGTTGGCAGGCGAGCGATGAGATGCAGCATCGGTTGCGCTACGCGCGATGAGTTTTTCCTCCGTGTATGTTACAGAGGCAACGCTGATTTTGGGCATCGGGTAAAGTAAGTCTATAGTTTGTATTCCACGGCGAGTTGCGTGCGAGTGCGCTTTCCTGCTGGTATGTTTTGCGCCAGGTTTCCTGCAGTGATGTTTCGCGCCGTATGTTCCAATGAACGCCAGTCTGGAGAGATTGTTCGTTCCGGGATTTGGTCCTCTTGCGTCCGTTTCTGCTGGGTTGAGCTGGTCCAGAAGGCTGGTTGGGATTCTTTTGGGTCGTTCATTAAAGCGGTTCTTATTTCTAGCATCATTGGCTGGGGTCATCCGAAATTGGGTTCACTGACCCCTGAACAAAGGTGCAGCCTTCAACATCAAGTGGTTCGTCAGTTGCTTCTGGACCTGCCTATTCTTGAGCAACCTCAGCCAAAGTACGTGGGCTCAATCCCGGCGGTGGCTTTTTTTTTGATGAAGACATATTGCCAAAGCCCCGTGTGCAGTGCGAAGTCACTCTGCATAAAGAACGCCAGATGATCATTATTTCCGGAACCCTTCACTGCGGCCTCTCTCATAATGATTTTACAGTTTTATGGTGCAAAACCCCAGATATTGTTATCATATACAGTCAAACTTTAAATGTATTCTATTTTGTTTCTTTTTATGGTGGTAAACAGCTTGCAGTCGTTCTTCTAAATTTCAAAGTATAGCTTCATAGCTTCCACTGGATGAATGGGGCAGCCAAATAGGAGTATGCCTGCATATATAGTTTATAATCCCGTGCAGTGATTCCGCAAAATTGTTACGACTGCATTAAAATGAAAGCATTCATAGTAGCATAGTGAGTCGTGACGCTCGAAGAATTCTCAAAACATTATAAAAAATTTTGTTTAAGGCAGGAATCTTGACAGTAACCTAAGATCGGACATTTCCTCGTTTATGATCAAGGCATACTTCGATTAAATAAGCCAGGCCCGGCCGGGCGCTAACATCTAGGACCCGAGCCGGGTATGGGCCATAGTTGAAAGCATCGGGTCGTGCTCAGGCATGGTGTTTTTTGAGGCTGGGCTGGGCCTATGCATGACTTGGATCCCGTCTTTCCTGTATCGCGTCGTTGTGGTGGGTGCACCCGCTAGCACCACTCACTCCGCTCGCACCGGTGCGGTGCCTCCACCTGCTGTCTCTTACTTCATACCATGCGTCTTTTGGAATGCATTGCGTGGATTGTCTTCACGTGCTACGCTGTTTTGACCACGAGAGAACATGCGCACAATTGGTGGCAATCACGTGAGGCTCCGTGCACGAAGAGACGCCTGGTGTGTAAAATATTCATCGGACTATCGGGAAGATGGATCTCTATCCTTCTCGAGAGAAAGAAGTGCCACCATAGTAAGCAAAAGAGCTTTGTACACCCAGTCACGCACCTAATTGATGCAGGCTACCCAAGTGACCTCCTCAAAGCATTTGCCGATAGGGTACTCAAGAATGTTCTAGCAGCAAAAAACCTAGGTAAAAAAGAAAGTTTGAACAGAAAAAGAGACATACGGTCACCACATGTCCTTATTGGCATAGCACAGCACACAAATTGAAGAAAATAGCAGGAAAAGTACTAGTATGGTCGATACACATTATAATGGTATACACAGTAGTATGGTCGGCCCCGAACAAGGCTTATAAACGTGCCGGCAAGAAAACAATAGTCGTACGTGAAACCAGTCTAGCAAAGACAACAAAGGAATGTGCAGTGCGTGCCAAACCGGAGTGATTATTCACGTTACATTATTATGCGACCAATGATACAGAGGACAAACGGGCAGATGCACTGATTACACCAGAAACAAGCATGCGGGGTTACTCTAAAGAATCCCTGCTTAACTTCTCGCCTTTTACCATCACCACTGTAAATGCACAGTCATACTGCATGACTTGAAGATCTCACCAAGAAGTGATAACAAGGTAACGCGTGGAATTTTAGGAGTCATGGCCATTTAGAAAGGGGACAAACATGCATCAGCGCACCTTTCATACCACTAACGGAAAAAAATTATGTGACAAACGACCTGGCAATCAGTGAGCGTTGAATTGAGCAGCAACTGCTATATATAAGCAAGAAATTGTTCGATAAACGTTATTTGCTACTGAAGTGCTGTGTCATCTATCTGTTCTCGTACAAGTAGCCGGCTGGAACCCCTCGCTATCAACTTTCTGCTTGTATTGCGGTTTAGGTACGCGTTGTAGTCTGATCTGAGAATCATCTGGTTGTTTGCTCCTTAAGCCGTCGCACCCAACTTGAGATCGAGCTTTCATTCGAAATGTCGCTTTTTTTCGCGTTGCATGCTTACAACCGTAACTTCTAATGTATTATAATATTCAACCCAATTTATTCGTGGTGAGGGTCTAAAGGGTCGACTGCATGGTCACCAGAAGTCTAGGTAACCTCGCATGAATTACATTTCTATTCAGCAGAAAACAAGGGCAAGAAAGTGGCACGTTAGTAAATTAATGTGCTGCACATTATCCCACTGCTTCACCATACAGTCATCAAATCGCTATACTTTGAAAGCTCCACTTCCAAAGGGAGTCACGAAGAACCTAAGCACGAAGCTGAGCCAATGGGCCACTCACCTCATCACATCGACTGTGTTGTATTCCTCGAAGTAGTCGATGGACAGGCCAAGTACAAGCAAGGGGCTCCACCCCTCACGCCGCCTCTTGATGTAAGTATTGATTCGCTGAAAATACGATTCAGCAGTCTGTTTACCCTTGCATCGTTTGACTCGACAGGTTAGTAGGAATAAATACAGGTGCTCATTTATTATCTTTTTTTATTGGTTGAGTATCAACTGGAAAGTTCTGATTGCAGTCGGTGGGTTTGAGTTGCATTTGACTATGCGCTAGTCTTTTGTAGTCACTTTCCTCCTCACGTCTCATTTGCAAGCGCTTCTGGTTAAGTAAACTGTCGTCCTTCACCAAAGGAAACACACAAGCGCTTGGCCAGCACTCTGCTGCGGCCGACTGCAGCATCACAAACCTGCACCCCAGAAAAGCACGTCGGTTGTTGGTGTTATGTATTGGCAAACAATGAAACAAATCATGGCCGTTAAACAAGCGCTGCTAGATAACACTACCGCTCCGGCCTGATAACAGGTGGTACCAGCAAAAGCAGACGCGATTTCTTCAGCCGTCGGTAGCTGGGGCTGCGGGAAGCCGTCGCTGAGCGTAGGCAACGCGCTCGTGTGTTCCCTTTCGTAAAGGACAATGTTTTACATAAGAAACCAGAAGGCAGTACCATACAGTATTGTATGAGGAGCGTCACTCGTTTCTTGCTGGAGTGTTATAAATACAAGATAAATGGAAACGAACAAAAAGTATAGATTTCTTCATGAACTCCTACTCAAGTAAAAAACAATCTTATTTACGAAGACATCTTGTTTAGCGTATCTTTAAACTAATAAGCGTATTCATTCTTGACGTTCAGTGAGATTGCGACTTTCCCAATGTCCTCGTCCTCAGAGGCACCACCGTCAAGTGGATTACAGGGCGTATTATGGTGCGAAAATTACCTTAAGCACAAGCAGCGCATTCGTCACTACTGTTGGTGTGGAGAATTCACGGTACAAGTTGAGGAATCCAAACTGGCGAACGTTGTACCGCGTGGTCATACGAATTCCCACGTCGAACTGCAGCGTCATGAAGTCTGCTGCTGAGCCATTGGTCCTGCACAAACATGCAGCTCGTGCATGCCAGTATTGCTATCTATCTATCTATCTATCTATCTATCTATCTATCTATCTATCTATCTATCTATCTATCTATCTATCTTCTATCTATCTATCTATCTATCTATCTATCCATCTATCTATCTATATATCGTTCAAGATAATGGAAGATTGTGAGAAGACTTCATTTGGAACAAGACATTTTAGCACGCTTGTCCCTTATTTAGAAATCTTTCGAACCACTGCATCAACAGAAGCTCCCTGCATGAAGGAACTAGTAAAGCCGGTCATTGTTTTAGTCGAGAATTGGACCTAATTGCATGTCATTTATTGTTCTCCGTGGTTTATTACAATCGTGTGAGTTGTTTTGGTGCACCTTGCCAGTACTTACCTACGGAGCAAAAACCTGGAGGCTAACAAAGAGAATTCAGAATGCAGCGACCGATGGAAAGGAAGACTGATAGGTGTACCTTCAGGATAAAAGAAGAAAGGGGAGTGGCTCAGGGAACAAAATGGGGCTATAGAAATCGTAGCTGAAATCAAGAAGAAATGAACTTGGGCTAGGCACTTAGCACTTAGGCAGGATAACCGTTGGTCATTAACGGTAACTGACTAAATTCCCAGAGAAGACAAATGCATGAAGGGGAGACAGAAACCCAGGTGGGCTGACGAGAATAAATAGTTTGCAGGTATAACGTGGCAGCATAAATCACAAGAGTCGATTGATTGTCGGATCATGCGAGAGGCCTATGCACTGCCATAGGCATAGTGAGGCAGATGATGATGGTTATGATGATGAATTATTGCTATGATCCAGCCAAGAATACATGTTCATCTTATGTTTTTATTACAACCTCAAGGTGACAATAAAAAGAAACAATTATATTGTTTAGAATAATAAACTGCTCTCTAAGAACTCAAATGTAATAAGTTTCACTATCATAAGTCTAACACTAGCGGATAAATGCAAGGCTGGAATTTTATTCCTAAATTTCATTGCGAGCGCTGCGGACGTCATGTCATCAATTCAAGAATGTATATTTCATAAATTTGTGATATTGACCCATTGAAACTTTCTGAAAATCCGTATGCTAGGGTGATGGCACACACGGATAGCAGTGTTCTTTTTTGTCAATTAGAAGCTGCGTAGGACACAGAAGACACCTTTAAAATTCACAACATCATGACTTTTGGTGCGGGAATGTTACGATGCTGTCGCGACACGCGTTTTCTTTCGCAAGTTCTTTAGCTGAACAGGCATCATTTCGTGGTAGGGGTGGTGTTTTTGGGATTGTGAGCACGTACTTGACTAATGCTCAAAAAATGTTTTCTCATTTATTGTCACTTTGACTATTTATATTTGTGTGGTAAACGGTTTGCTCTAACTCGTTGTTAGCTGGTACTTTGATGCTTCTCGCGGTTCGTCTAAGGGGGTTGGTACGTCAGCCCTTGGAAACTGCCTGGCTTCTCTTCAAATGGGGTTTTAAACTGCTTCGTAATGTTTGAGAAAATGGAAAACAATTCACATATGTTTGTCCTTGAATTGTTGTATTCTAGTAGCGGAAAGTGTCGGTTACGTTTTGTCTCATGTTGTATCGTGTTGCATGTAGGAAACACCACATTCGTAATGTTATTATTATAATGCAATCACTTACGTATGATGCTGGCAAAGCCAAGCTGGACCATTAGTTACGCGCAGCTTTGCTTCTCGTAAATATTGCTACGTATTCCTTATGATAAATTCCAATGACTCATCGCGAGCGTTCGACTGGATTGTGAACGAAGCGTGTAAATTCGAGCGGGATTGCTATCTGGAAATCTGTGGTCAGAACGCTGGTGCCCCGACGGATGCTGTTGGTAGACGGAAATCTTCGAGGATACATGAGAGAGCGTGAGGCAGAGGGACGCGAAGCGTTTTCGTGCCCGTTCATGGCTGCCAGCGACTTCAAACATCCGGTCGTGATATGGTTAACTGCGGGCGCACACACTACCTGAACTTCTGGTAAGATCCGCCGATTTCGGTGGGTAAAGAACTCTTGATACTAGGAGCATATACGTGGTCTGCGGTTGCTCTCAGCATGTCACTGGATCACACAATTCGCACTCTCAGTCTGCCATTCGAATATGATTGCTCCACTCAGAGTAGAAAAAGTTGATCTGCATTTGCCATTAAAATTTACCGTTATGCTGTCTTCATTTTTAGTGTCGAAGCATATTATAGCGAGGGTTTTCCTTCCACGGTGTCTTTTGTCACGGCTAGTGAAAGCATAAACGAGAAACCAAAAAAAGGTTTCACAATAGAGTAATATCAATCGTAATTGGGAAATAATATAAAACACCTCAAAGCATAAACTCTTCACATTAGTCAGTGACATCAATGTACACAATATGTATATCGGCCAAAACTTTAGTATTGTGCACAGAGGCCACTTTTTTGTCCGTCAATGCCATCTTGTGGAATAAAGTTACAAAGAATTGCTTCGTGAACATGTACTTTGTGCGCATACACTTACACTCATCTTTTTTTTCAAAATTATTTCAGTTCATTGGTAAAAAAGATACAGAGAAGAAATTGCTGCTCATGCACAACAGCTAAAGATTTTGACGGCTGTACCTTAGAATCAAGCTTTGTCACACACATTTACTCTCTGCCGTTACGGTATACAAAAAACACCGTCTCTGCAGCCGAAAAGTGTGTTTATTCAAGTTAAAAAAGGTGTAGAATCGATGAATAAATATTGCCCCGTGATGTCTGCAGTTGGTCACTGCAGACGCGCTATCATTTGCTGCATCTGTTTGTTTCGTGCACACATTATGCTACTGCCTGTTTTTCTGCATAACATATCGTGTGACGTATCGATAAGAAGGGTCACATTGTTCATGTTATCTATAGGAAGAGCACGCGACACGTAGTGATGGTATTCCTGTTAAGCCACCAGCAGTAACACTTGTCGGCGTTACCACAGGGAATTTCGAGACAGAATGAAGTGGTTGCTTCTCAGATCGTCTTTTGCTTTCTGGTGCGTTAGTCGCAAGACTACGTGACTATATTGTAATTGACAAAACTATACAAAACTTCTGCAAGCACAAACTTTTCACGCAAGTCGGCGACATCAACGTCAACAGTATGCACCTTAGAACCTAGCTATGTTCTCGACACTCAGTCTCCTTATGCCGCTCAGTTTACATTGTACGGGGTAACACTAAGTCAACATAGGTTCACTAACCCATACGATACACGGAGCTTCGCCCACTTGTCATTCTTCACTTCGTTGAGATGTGTCTATTATTTTTTTCTATGACAACTCTTTCGGGCCACTCCTACTATGCAAAAATCCCTGCAAGTAAGTACATATTTACCCGAAAAGTTCATGAAAGAATTCATCGTTGGGTAGCACACATATTGAAGACACAAAAGAAGAGAAATTAAACGCGCTGGTTCATAAAATAGAAAAGTATTGGAAGGAATGTTTATACGCACAAAAACCATGCGCCACGCAATATTATTCTTGCGTGGCACATGTTTTTTGTGTGTACACGCATTCTTTTAAATAAAGTGCACTTGTTATACGAGCGCGTGTCCTGTTTCCTTAAGTTTGAATGGTTCTAACTCACCCGCTTCTCAGTTCTACTACACACGCTAGCACAACAATAACTGGTGCAAGTGCGCACTTACGGAAAGGCGAAAGAGGCACCGTACTTCGTCCTCCTTGTTATCTGCGCCTTATCCAGGAAGAAGCGTGCGTTAGGCTGAAGTCTCCTGAAGCCTTCAGCTAGGATGTTACGTTTGTCTTTGTAGAAGGACTCGAAGAAGAGTAGGTCACAGAGGCCGTCAGGCGGGTATGAAGACGCCTCCGCGCGTACTTTGGAGGAGACTACACAAACCATGGTACCTGGAGGCGCTGGGGCCGCCTCTGCGAAATAACAAAACCCGCATATTTTGGACCATAATGCCTAATGAAAAATAGTACTACGGTAATATCTTTCGGAACGCGTCTCTCATAATCATATAGTAGTTTTGGGACGTTAAACCCCACAAATCAATCAATATCTTTCGGAACGACTTGGAAGGCCTTGCCGGCAAGTAAAAAAATTGGCCGCGTACCTTCATGCTTCGGTGCGAAGGACACCGAGAAACGACAGCCTTCTACCTGGAGGCGACGAGTGAAACTTCGCGCAATGTGCCAGTGATGTGAAGAAAGGAGTGCTTTTGGAACGCAGATGCATTAGGTGCTAGCACGGGACCAATTAGGTTAGAAGCTCTCAATTTCAACACATAACTGTTTTATGCCGAAGGTCCACCCTGCCTCCACTGACGTATTTCTGTCACGGACATGGCATTGTAAAATACACACTAACAGACTGCCAAGAAAAAAAACCAGAAGGCAAGAACTTGTCACATAGAGAAGAACCTGCCACCTGTCTATTTGCAATGCCCGGCGCTAACCACTACGCCACAGAGCGAACGTTGTTGGGAGCACTAAAAACAAAAAAATATAAATACACCACACACGCGCAGTGGTCCTCAGAGCTTTAAAACTTTAGCGCGTTTACGTCATCAGCAGCGAAATGGCGCGATAGGCTCGCATTAGGCGAAGTCACTGGAACTTCAACGTTGGGTAGCATTGGGCGTGCTCTCAACTTCGTCGGCCCCCCGAAGCGCTGCCTCCACGAAGCGTGGTCACTCCTGCGCGGCAGCTTATCAAATTCGTAATTCTGAAGAGGACAAAGCTCCCTCTGCTTGGTGCCGCTGCCGCCTTTACGAAGAGAGCGCGTTGCTGTCCCACGAAGATAGAAGAATCGTGACAGTTCAGCTTGTTCTCTGTATACTTGTTCTGCAGTTACGTGCATCTGTCTTTCTCTTTGAAGGACGCGCATTAAGCGTCGAGCTAACACAGTTGTTAGTCCGCGCTCTTTTAGTGTCTGTTGATTTTATGCGTGCTTTCAGCTGGATGTGTGCGCTGCAAGTTTCAAGTGGCTTGCTGTTTTTATCCGGACCTTGCAATATGCTACTATAACCTATTGTTGAAAAAATGAACAATAAATGCTCATCTACCTCTGTGAAGTCAAGTTCAATTTTAGTGTTATGCCTATTTTTATGTGGGGTTATCAGCCATGTTTTTTAGCGAAGCATAGAAAATGTCTGCTTTTTCTTTCACAGCAATGCATTATCAGGACAGCATTATCAACACTTCGGGCTCTAGAATTGCATTATAAGCATTTTATAAATAAAACAACACACTGCTTGACACTTACGTGTTGATGTTGTGCCTCAATTATTCATAATATTTGCTTTCTGATAGACATTGTTCACAAGTACGAACGAAGCCACAGAATTGATATGGGTGGGCTTCGCCGAGTGGCTGAATAGTTGAACAGACATGAAGAGAAAGACCATAATCTTTGCGTTGAAATACGAGAGCTAAAGTGAAAAGTGAAAGCTCGGGAAGTGCGTAGCATTACCACCCACTATAATTAACGTAGTAACGTTATTATTTCATTGCTGTTGCTGCTGGTGCTACGATTTCTGTTATTGCAATGTGGGAAGTGTTGCATCGTGTAGTTTCAACGGGATGTGGTGCACGGTAACGTATAATGATGATTAGATGCTGTTATCTTGTGATTGAATTTTCAAGCAGGAGAGAGGTCGTTAGGTTACTTTGGCGCTGTTTATGATTCGCGAGAGCTGCCTCCTCGCACACAATGGTTGGATTAGTCAGGCAATGTTGACTGGATAGCGTTATCTAGCCATCACTACCAAGTATATGCACAATACCGAAAACAGGACCTATACCGATTAGCCCATTTTTTTTTGTGCCGCTTGCGCTTGCTTTCCGTGGAGTCAATCCACTTCTTGGCTAGTCGCTTGAACATCTTGTAGGGAAGCAGTGCGAAAAACCACGACTGTAAAGGCACACACAAGATTGCCCTGTCAGACAACAGATGTGTAAGCACTCCTTCTGTTTTATTACCGAACAAGTATGTTGCGTATCTTTCTGCTATTACACCATGTTACCCTTTGTCGCCATGTGCTCAAAGCTTGTTGCGTTGGTGTCCAATTCTATGTTTTGCTTTTTTTCCTGTTCTTGATTATACCTAAACGAGGACTGATGTGCAGATGAACACATATTTACGTTCGTCGACGCAATGAACACCTATTGCCGACAGCGCTACGTGTTGTGCCTGTCTCTTTACTGTCGTGTCCTTTCGCAATGTTTCGCTGCGTATTGCGTTGAGTTTAAGATTGACTTGATGATGCTAATACAGCCACAGTGGTCTGAACTTTAATAATTTTGAGCTTCTGTTTTCACCACCTACATTTTACACCTGCTCACTGAGTCATCACTTGGCAAGGCGCAGGCTGGTTTGTGTTTTTCGGCTTTTTGCACCTGTGCAGCAGCGCCTGTTTGCTGAGACTTGAGCTCGTAATGCTTGTGGCATCGACCAAGGTTTCCACTCACTTTCCAGCCAATATCGTCAGATGGTGGAGAAGAAGCCGCCAAAAGCGGGCATTTTTCTTCAGACGTCACAACGAAAAGCGAAGCTCATGTGAGGGGTATGCATTGCAATAAGAATGGGAAATTTTCACCCTGTGGAATACAGTACCACCCTTAACGACTTCATTTTATGGACGTTTTTTTGCCAGTTAAAAAGCACACTTTTCTATGAGAATGTTTGGTGAACCTGGGTTTTCGACGAGCCTTGAAAGTGGCTTGGTGGCGCATTGCAAAGATTACTTCCCTTTATGAATGAGACGCTTGCGACATCCTTGCATTGCAGCCTGCATGTTTCAATGGCAAAATTGTGGTGATATCCTTGCATCGCAGTCTGCATGTTTCAAAGGCAAAACGGTAATTAAATGTGGGTCAAACGCGTGAAAGTGTTGTTTGTAGGCAGCTCGATGCCCCCACACATGAAATAAGCAGTTAATTGGAAATATCACGACCACAGTCCTAAAGAAATCAATCATGTGCGGTTTTTATCCCTCTTGAAAAGTAGCTAGCGTGACACAGCGCCAAAGATAATTCACCGTAACTACCAGTTCATTTCCAAGTTTCCCAGTTTTCCAGTTTCCCCGTTTTCACACCCCACCAGACAGACATCTGTCGAATATTTACATTCAGGTCCCATCACCATTTTGCGAAGCTCCGTGTTAGTAAAGGTGCCTCCTACCGAAAGCTTCGAGTGGAATCGGTTTGAGTGCAGTTGCGTAGCTTGAGTGGCACAACGAGCCTGTGCACCACCCTCCCCCTCTCCCATTTCTTTGTTTTTTGCCATGACACACTGAGCAAGGAGTGACACTCGACCACCTCAGGACGGCCCGAACTACAAGATATAAGAACACGAAAACAAAAGAAACAAGAAACAAGCACTTCCAACGGTGGAATATGCGTTCTAAAGGCTGTGTTTTCAACGAGGATTAATAGGAATACTTGCTTAAAAACATGTGGAAGGACTACGGGCACAACAGCTGATTTCTACAACACTCTGTGAAAACCGAGGAATACATATCGATTTAATGAAGCTAATTGACTCACGGGTATAAAAAAATAGAACTAACAAATGCGGAACCATTGTTATGCCGTAGCATTAGCTTTTCAAGGACAGGCGAAATGCTCAGCCATTCTAAATAAACCAAATATTTTTACATAAATGCCGGCCATGCTTTTTTCATCATTAGAACGAGTCGACTTCATCATATCGACAAGTGTAGTTACATGTGCAAAAACGCGGCAGGAAGTGGAAGTTTGTTTTGCCTTTTGTTTATAGCTATTGGTTCCTCTAGATAATGTTGGCCTACCTGGAGCCGGGGTACCTGTCGTCGTCGGTTTTGACTTGGTGCTTAGTGCTCTAGTGGTGGCCATAGTTCTGGTGGTAGTCGATTTTGACTCGGTGCTCAGGGCCCTAGTGGTGGCCCGAGTTGTGGTGGTAGTCGATGTCCTCGTAGTCGGCACTGTTGTTGTGGCCATACGGATAGTTGTGGTCGCTCGAGTAGTTGTGGGCGCACGAGTAGTTGTGGTCGCACGAGTAGTTGTGGTCGCACGGGTAGTTGTGGTCACGGTTGTAGTTGTCATCGGTGTAGTTCTGGTACTGAACGTAGTTGTGGTAGTAGGAGTACTTGTGGTCGTCGGGGTACATGTGCTTCTCGGGGTACGTGAGGTCCTCGGAGTACGTGTGGTCCTTGGGGTACGTGTGGTCCCAGAGTTACTTGTCGTCCTCAGGGTACTCGTGGTCGCCATTGTACTGGTTCTCCAGGTAGTCGTGGTCACCGGGGTTGTGGTGGTTCTGCGGGTACTTGTGGTCTCTGGTGTTGTTGTGGTCGCAGGAGTAGTAGTGACTGGCGGAAGCGTCGATGTGGGTTTAAGGACTGCCGTAGTCACCACGGGTTTTTTACTCGTGGGCGATATCTTGGTAGAAACCACGGAGGTTTTCTCGGTTTCGGTTGTCGTTGCCGTGTCTTCCTTTCCACCACTTATTTCGAGATTTTCGTCTAGCACTGTCGTTTCATGCTCATCTGAATACAAATACAAAAGAGGGTGGCACTGCTTAGTGAGGAAGCTCTATACAAGAAAAATATTCATGAAAATATATTATTTTGAAGTGATCAGGCAAGCCGAAGATGCTAGTAGGGCCCAAGGATTCTCAGCTGCCGTCTAGGGGAGAGAATATAATTCCTGTAAAACTTGCCATATTGAATAAAGTTTTCTCTCGCTCTCTCTCTCCCTCTCTGTCTATTCAAGATATGTTGCCTTGGTGGTGATGTCAGCAATCAAATTTGCTTTCAGGAGCACCGTATTATGCTCGTATTGACTTCATGTCGGATTTGTAGAAGTACTTATGGGGGAAGGGTGTTTAATTGCTTAGATATATGGTCATTACCTCTTTAAATACATGTAGCACCTTAGTGTCATCCGCGCAACGTAAGCGAAATTACGCGTTGATAATTGCTATTCAGAAAACATTATTTTACATGAAAGTGTTTTCAACAAGAGCTTCATTTGGGTGAGTAGGTTCACTTTGGTTGTATTTTAATAACAGCGCAACAACTAGAAGAGGGGACAAAATTGATTGGGAAGAGCGCTGACTGTCAACGTTATCCTATTGAAGTTCTTGGAACACTTTCATACAGAGGGCAAGAACAGTGCTCACTTGCGATGACACAAGTGGGACCATGAAACAATATTCTTAACTGAGAAAAGAATGCTTTCTCGTGAAAATTAGAAGTAATGGTGTATCGATGCATTATTTCACGGCCTTCCTAATGCAAAATGCTTCTAAATTCTCCTTTTCATTTTTTGTTCTCAATGTGTTTTCAAAAATTGCCTTTTAATAAAATAACCGTCAAAAAATTTCAGTTGACAATCAGCGCGCTTTTCCGTCTATTCTGTCTCTTCCTACAGTTGTCGGGCAGTTACTACAATACAACGACGACAATGTTTTAAGCCGGGGTCTACCAAGACTGCAGTGACGTATATCCGTCACGGAAAGGTTGTTAAAAAACACGAACGATGAGAAGACAAAACGTTTCGTTAGTGGGAGTTGTACACATGATCTTGGTATTAGTGACAACTTCTGCCCGGCACGTTCTCCACTGCGTCGTATAAACATGGTGTGCAAGTCTTGAAAATACGCCTTTTTTATCTACCAGTGTTCTCTCGCATCATTCTTGGTTAAGTGGGAAAACGCATCATTACTGTGGCACCCGTAATTGGTTACTTCACCACATCGTTTCTAAGCGTCTGTCCCAATCGCGCTGTATGCAATAGAAGTGTAATTTTGTCAATGGCTTAACACACCCCAAGATAGCGACTTATCAGAAGCGTCGGCATAGCTCATAGCATCCACTCATCCAAAAAAGATAGCGGAACGCCCACCCACGTCGCCTCCCTTTAACTTCACGTTCCTCAGTTATGCTCGCCCCGCGAACAATTGTGTCCGGTCAAAGAGAAGACGAGACGCATGTAGTGTTTCCTTCTGGCCTGGTGGCGTTGTTCAAGAACATCAACATGCCGCAAGTAAGTGACCCTATACCTAGTTCGACATTGAATGAGTCATGCTGTTCTCGCTTTCACATCACTTTTTCTGGTTCCACTCTCACTAATAACTATTACAGACACCACAAAGACCTATGAGAACAAGGGTTTGTCTGAACATTATTGATGAACGTTAGTTGTCAGCATAGAGATGTATGATTAAGCGTTAACGGGAATGTATTCACGGTAAGCGGTGCTACTGCTACAAGCTCTCTTATATTTATGAACATTAAACACTAAACTATTTTTGTTAGCACACGTTTTACTCTTATGTTTCACAGAATTTTATGATGGAAGCATCAACCATCTTTTTTCAATAGTTATCTCTACTTTTGACTTCACATTATGGCCACATTCTTAGTATGAAGCCCCACCGCGGTGGTCTGGCGGCTAAGGTACTCGTCTTCTGACCCGCAAGTCGTGGGACCGAATCTCGGCTGCGGCGGCTGCATATTCGATAGAGGCGGAAACGCTGCAGGTCCGTGGGCTCAGATCTGGGTGCACGTTACGAAAACCCAGGTGGTCGAACTTTGCGGAACTCTTCCCTACGACGTCTCTTATAATCTTATGATGGTTTTGTCACGTTAAACGCCACATATCAATCAACGTCGTAACTGAAGTTCACGTTAGTTCAGCATATATCTATTTTCCAATCTATCTACGCAGCACGTAGTTCTCATAATGTTCTTTATGCAGAGTACTTTCTTTCTAATACATCCATTTTGGCTTTGTTGCGCCCGAACCACAATGCTATACTCGGAATCAGCTATGTGTGGCAATGAAGGGAAGACAATGTAGCCAAAGTGGACATGTTCTACCACTGTAGAAAAAAGTAGCATGAATTCATCCGTGTTTCCCACGTAAAAGTAATGAAAAATAACAACATTATTTTCTACTAGATGCATTTTTTCTAGATTACTAGAGTTTACGTTTTTGCTAGTCTGCAAACATCGCCTGTTTTAGGTGCACCTCACAGTGATAATGCTGTCTTTGTCTTCAGGCGAGTGCGCGTTGCCAGTCCAGTTATTCTGACGACACGCCGAATGAGCTTATGTCGAATTTCTCTCACGAATGGCTGTGTAATCAGGCGTATCAAATTGTGTGCAGTGTAATTATATGAACGCGGCTATCATTCGAAACGCTAGCCGATTCAGACATGTTCACTGAGGAGTACAGGAGCAGCAGCTGCGCCCATGTCGCCTTCCCTTCATTGCCACAGAACATTTATTGATTGATTGATTGATTGGTTTATAGTTGCGGTTTAACGTCCCCAAACCACCATATGAATATAAGACACCGTAGTGCAGGGCTTCGAAAATGTCGACCTTCTGAGGTTTATTAACGTGCACCCAAATCAGAGCACTTGGGGCTAGAGCAATTCTGCCTCCATCAGAAATACAGCCGCGCCAGCCAGAGTTTGATATGCGACCTGCGGGTCAGCAGGCGAGTACCTTAGGCACCAGACCGTCGCGGAGGGCGCCACAGAAAGTTGTCCCCGAGTATTGTGGTATTAGGAGTTTAGGAATTTTAGGAAGCGGAAAACAGTGTGAATCTGTGAATACAACAACAGTCGGACCACATGTTTTTTACGATCGCTTGTAGCTTCGTTAATATTATACCAGGAAACTTCTTACTTATAAAGTTGAAAGTCCTTAGAGTAGACCTGACGCTACTGAAGTTTGATCAGGCTAGGTTTAAGTAGTTCCAGAGTTATTTCGCAATCAATAATAAGCCTAATCACTAAAAACTATAAATTGGTAATATCATCCTCGCAAACGCATTTAAATTTTGTCCGCTCAATATAATAATAAACTGCACCCCATAGGCTACCAGGAGGCCCAATTCCGTACACTCTAGGCCCCTAATTAAGGTGGTAATCAGCAAAAACTCATTTCATTAAAATAAATTTTCAAAAGGAGCTACAGACGCCACCGAAAAATAGCTAATATCTTCTTTTACAACACAACAGCCCGGTTTTTTCCGTGTAAAATAATTTTGATAGCTTAAGGTAACCGGAAGATACAGAGTTAGAAAGAATATAACGAAAACCGCTAATAAACGTATGGCGCCCGCGTCTTCAGTCGCTCAGAGGAGGAGGGTGGCTCACTGCTCGGAAGAAAGGTACGCCCGTCAGATCAAAGTCTTGAACCACGTGTTTTTTCCCCTTACGATTGCTTTTAACTTTGCTAATAACCTACCGGGAAACTTTTAACTCATACAGTGCAAAGCCCAAATTGTAGACCTGTCGCCGCTCAGGTTTCATCAGGACAGGAGTAATAGTACCGGAAATATTTCGTGACCAAAATTAAGTCTAATCACTAAAAAGATTAATTTGGTAACATCACCTCACAAACGAATTTAAATTTTGTCCGCTTGATATATTAATAAACAGCACCCCATAGGCTAATCGGAGGCCCAACTCCGTACTCTCTAGACCCTTAATTAAGGGGGTAATCAGCAGAAATCTCATTTCATTAAAACATTTTTATAAAAATAACCACAAACTTGACTGATACACCGCTGAAACCTACATTTAGAACATAACAATCCGGGTGCGGCGATGGCGTAGTGGTTAGAGCATCCGCCTCGCATGCAAGAGGTCCGTGGTTCAAATCCCGCTGCCACGCAGTTCCCAACCGGAAAAAAAAATCCGCGTGTTGATGGAACTGCATTAAGAGGCCGTGGGTGCGGCCTCACCGGTAACCACCACCGGGAACGCACTCCCTCACCAGAGAAGGATTGGCCACCCTGGTGCAGTATCTGGCCACTACCTCCCACATGCATACGTCAAATAACTCACGGCCATCAGTCCCCATGCAGCTGCGAAGCAACTGACCATGGCTGGCGGTCAGATCTGCATCACAGCAGAGGGATGCTAAGACTCTCTGGATCCGGACAGGCCGCCGATTGGAACCTGAACTTGGCAACGTTTAACGCTAGAACCTTATCTAGTGAGGGACGTCTAGCTGTACTATTCGAGGAGCTAGAGGGTGTTAAATGGGATATAATAAGGCTCAGTGAGGTTAGGAGGACAGATGAGGCCTGTACTGTGCTACAGAATGGGCACGTCTTTTGCTATCGGGGCTTGGCAGACAGAAGAGAACTGGGAGTGGGGCTCCTAATTCACAGAAACATAGCTGGTAAGATAGAGGAATACTATAGCATTAATGAAAGGGTGTTAGGTAATGTAATTAAACTGAATAAAAGATACAAGATGAAGGTAGTACAGGTTTACGCGCCTACATCCAGCAATGATGACGCTTCAGTTGAGAGCGTCTATGAAGACGTGAAATCGGCAATGAATAAGGTAAAAACACAGTATACTATAGTGATGGGCGACTTTAATGCAAAGGTAGGGAAGAAGCAGGCTGGAGACCAGGCAGTAGGAGATTATGGCATCGGCACTAGAAACGCCAGAGGAGAGCTACTAGTAGAATTCGCAAAACGCAATAATTTGCGGATTTTGAATACCTTCTACCAAAAACGACAAAACCGCAAGTGGAAATGGAGGAGCCCTAATGGCGAAAATAACAACGAAATAGACTTTATAACGACTGCACACTCAGGAATCGTGCAGGATGTGGAAGTGGTTGGCAAGGTACGATGCAGTGACCATAGAATGGTACGGTCTCGAATTCGCCTAGATTTGAAGAAGTAACGACAGAAACTGATACGCAAGAAGCCAATCAATGAGCTAGCACTGAGAGGGAAAGTACAGGAATTCAGAGTGTCGCTGCAGAACAGGTACTCGGCTCTTAGTGAGGAAACCAACCTTAGCGTAGATACAATGAATGATAATCTGACGAGTATCATTACGGAGTGTGCACTGGAAGTTGGAGGCAGGGTAGTTATACAGGACACTGGCAAGCTTTCCCAGGAAACGAAGAACCTAATTAAGAAGCGTCAAAGCATGAAAGTGTCAAGTACAACAGACAAAATAGAACTGGCAGAGCTTTCAAAATGATTAATAGGCGTAAGGTATGCGACGTAAGAAGGTATAACATGGAGAGAATCGAACACGCTCTGAAAAACGGAGGAAGCGTCAGAGCAGTGAAGAGGAAACTTGGGATAGGGAAAAGTCGGATATATACACTAAGGGACAAAGAAGGCAAAATAACTACCATTATGGATAGGATAGTTAAAATAGCGGAGGAGTTTCAGAGAGATCTGTACAGTAGCCGAGACAACCACGACCTTAATACTATAACAACTAGCACTAACCCAAATGACACCGCACCAGTAATGACAGAAGAAGTCAGAAAAGCTTTGGAGAGCATGCAAAGAGGCAAAGCTGCTGGTGAGGATCAGGTAACATCAGATCTGCTTAAAGATGGAGGACAGATTGTGTTAGAAAAACTAGCCACCCTGTTTACGAGGTGTCTCCTGACGGGAAGGGTACCAGAGTCTTAGAAGAACGCTAACATCATCTTAATACATAAGAAAGGAAATGACAAGGACTTGAAGAATTACAGGCCGATCAGCTTGCTCTCTGTAGTATACAAGCTATTTACAAAGGTAATTGCTAACAGAGTAAAGAAAACACTAGAATTCAATCAACCAAAGGAACAAGCAGGATTTCGAACAGGCTACTCAACTAATTGACCACATTCATACTATCAATCAGGTAATAGAGAAATGCTCAGAGTATAACCAACCACTATACATAGCCTTCATAGATTACGAGAAGGCGTTTGATTCAGTAGAAATATCAGCCGTCATGCAGACACTGTGGAATCAGGGCGTAGGTGAAGTATATATAAACATTCTGGAAGAAATCTACAGGGGATCAACTGCTACCACAGTGCTTCATAAAGAAAGCAACAGAATACCAATCAAGAAGGGTGTAAGGCAGGGGGACACAATCTCCCCAATGCTATTTACCGCGTGCTTACAGGAAGTTTTCAGAAGCCTAGAATGGGAACAGTTAGGGATAAGAGTTAATGGAGAATACCTTAGTAACCTGCGCTTCGCCGATGACATTGCATTGCTGAGTAACTCAGGGGACGAATTGCAACTCATGATTACGGAGTTAGACAAGGAGAGCAGAAAGGTTGGTCTTAAAGTTAATCTGCAGAAAACGAAAGTAATGTGCAACAACCTCGGAAAGGAGCAGCGCTTCGAGATAGGTAATAGTGCACTTGAAGTTGTAGAAGACTATGTCTACTTAGCGCAGGTAATAACCGCAGAGCCTAACCACGAGATTGAAGTAACTAGAAGAATAAGAATGGGGTGGAGCACATTCGGCAAGCACTCTCAAATTATGACAGGTAGGTTGCCACTAGCCCTCAAGAGGAAGGTATATAACAGCTGTATCTTGCCGGTAATTAGCTACGGAGCGAAAACCTGGAGACTTACAAAGAGGGTTCAGCTTAAATTGAGGACGACGCAGCGAGCAATGGAAAGAAAAATGGTAGGTGTAACCTTAAGAGACAAGAAGAGAGCAGAGTGTATTAGGCGACAAACGGGGTTAAGGATATCATAGTTGAAATAAAGAAGAGGAAATGGACATGGGCCGGGCATGTAGCACGTAGACAGGATAACCGCTGGTCATTAAGGGTAACTAATTGGATTCCCAGAGAAAGGAAGCGGGTTAGGGGAGACAGAAGGTTAGGTGGGCAGACGAGATTAAGAAGTTTGCGGGTATAAATTGGCAGCAGCAAGCACAGGACCGGGTTAACTGGCGGAACATGGGAGAGGCCTTTGTCCTGCAGTGGACGTAGTCAGGCTGATGATGATGATGATTGTGGTATTCGCCAAACCATAATGCCCCGTTCACGATATATAATGGCCATTTTCATTTTCTTTAGGCTTATATCTTAATTTTAGTTAGTCTAGCATGAAAAAGCCATAAATAGCGCCTTTTATTGTCATTCTACCTTTCGCATTCACGTATGTGTGTTATTTTTATTGATTCCTGACACATTGCACATTAGACGTACATTTATAAACACAATATCTACAACTCCTTCTTACCTGATATTGTCATAACGAAGATGAAAATCCCAAAACAAATGCAGGCGATGAGACAAAAAAGTGTGATGGTGACCGCGAGCATCCGCTGGGATGAAGTTTGAGCCCTGTAACACAATTTATTTCAACACTGGGATGGTGCTAGACTGAAGGGTACTCCTGAAAGCCATTATTTAGTCGATTACTAGTTAGCGTCATCTTAGAACACGTCGCCAATTTGCATGAAATAAGATATACGTTCATCATAGTGAAGCGGTGTGTTTTAGTTTTTTGCTCAAACGCACGTTTTTTAAACTAGATACATGAAAAAATATTACCGAAGAATTAATTAGTCCCTAATAGAGGAAATCAAATACAACATATTTCGTTCGCTTTTGTGCGTAATGAGCTGATCAGTTACGACAGCTCATTTTTCTTTGTTAAACTGAATGTCAATGAGAACTAACAGTAACTTATAACATAAAAATATAGCGGTAGTTATAGAAGTGTATGTCATTCATATATCAAGAAATAAAAATTGACAAAAAAGCCGACTTCACGCAGGCAGGGATCTAACCAGCGGATCTTCTAAAAATACGTTTGATGCCCTACCAAATTAGCTACGCTGGCGCCCATGCTTGCGTTCACCTTAAAAGGTATATATGTGCCATTAAACGTGGATGGAAGATTTCTGGAACCATTCAGTGCAACACCCTTATAACGGGACGGCGTTGAACTTTTTCATAGTACAGCACCAAGTACTGTGTATTGTTAATCACTTTTTTTAAACACACAAACGTGGAAGGATTAGCAATTGAAAAATTGGGGGACCCTCAAGCTTCGCCTTTAGGAGTTGTGATACTCTGTTCCTAGTACATACTTAGTATACCTAGTCTGTGTATTCTTTTCAAACTTGATATGCACCCACTACTTGACCTTAAAGGTGCAGTAGCGTGTGGGCCTTTCTTAGTGTGTGACTGGCTTTGAACTATGAAGTAGTTATGATAATCCCGTGTTCTGACGTCTGATAGAAATGTACACCTGTGTCAAGCATTATTGGAGTAATAAATCATATTGTATTGTGAAGCATGTATACAGGAAGCGTGTGTTTGTAGAGCATGAAAGTTACTTTTACTGAATTTGCGACCAGCGGAAGTTATTTTCACTGTATTCACAAACAGGGTCACGGATACGTGGTAGAAACACCCCTTGCCACGCAAACGACCCGCGTTTGATCCCCGATCAGGCACAGAATTTTCTCTAATTCATTTTATTTAAATCTTTCTTGACTTTTGAGTCACGCAAAGCTAATTTTTCGCTCAGAACCAGTGATGCCCACACTGATGCAGATGCCAAAATTTCTTCAAAGCAAGCTCTTTCACAATATCGCGTTAAAGGGGGCACAAGTAACTAGTGAATTTTATCCTTATATTCTGTTGAGTGCAACGTTAGATCGTAGCCTGCGTGCGGTGGCTGCGTTTTCAGTGAAGGGGAAAATGCTGTGGGTCCATGTGCTCAAGTTTGGGGGCACGTTAAAGAATCACAGATGATCGAAAATTTTTGATGCTTGTACTATGGCACATCTTATAATTATATTGTGCTTTCGGGACGTTTAACCTCACACTATTTATTATGAGTTCTACGTTGCGATATGATTTGTAAAAGCTAAGCTTTATTTTGCTCGCATATAAAAAATATATGAAGTTTATGATCAATGCAGAGAAACAAACCAAACAACCTATCTTGTTTACATTGTAATATTTCTCAGCAGACAACCTCGTGAAAACAGCTTTTGCCGAGAAATATTTTAGAGTAAGCAGTTCTGCAAAGTAGCTTGGTAGTGAGACAAAGTAAAAGCAAACAACTGTCAATTCATATGTTGCGTACTCCGCTAACTTCCCGTTTGCGAAATACATATTGCTCAGTTGACCCACACACATCCCATATAGGCTTACTTTATAAACGCTAGGCTCGGTAACGTTACTGTAGGACGTTACCCTTTGCTTAAGTTTATGAGTTTTCATCAATCACGCGTGTTTGTTTTATGTGCACTTCATCAATGCATGCTGTTAGTGTGTGTGGCCGATGTTGGACGCAGAAAATATTAGTCAGGTAATGAATAAAAGTTAAAAAACGTTCACTGCATTATAAGTCTAGTAAAATTTAATGAGAATTCAAGATTTGGTACTTAAATACGCATACTTACTCGGACTCAGCTGCAATATAAAAAAAGCCTCGGTAACAATTTCATGCCCAATAAAAGCAGCGAAGTCTGCCAAAATACTTACAAACTGTTGAAATATCCGACTTAACTGAAAATAAACGTAAACATCTTATGTGTAAGACGCGAGTCGAATTTTCGCGAATGCGAGTACTGTCTTAACTACACCCCTCTTCGTAGTGAAAATTCATGTTCAAAAACGAGGCCGTGCTCTTCTGCACAGTATGCACAGTAAAATTTCTGTAATACACTGATGACTCGCAGGGGTATATCCTTGTTATACGAAATTTCCTTTCGCTCCGGCCTAAACCCCGTGTCCAGATGTTGTCACAAAAAACGTGACAAGCACCTGCAAGTGCGCTGATCCAAACCCATCTGCACCATGCTGTCATCTTGTGGGAATCGCGGCTTATAAAACACCATTGTTACACTGGAGTGGGATTGAGCGGTCGTAGCCTACGAGATTGTGCCGGGGAATCTCGGAGGCAGTTTTGAGCCTTCACGTGCGTCAACTCGTCGACACATGTTACTGTGTTCACGCGCCTGCCAAGTCGTGCATCAAGCGTTCCATGGGAGCTGGGCAAGATTTGAAAGGGGAAGTCTCAGCAAAACGTATCATGCACAATTGTTTGAGGCGTGTCGACACTTGCAAACACTCCGGCTGTTCACGCCATCGCATAAGTCTCTCAAAAAACATCAACAGCACCGCAATAGGAATAGCAGTATTCTGAGTATTATTCATAATAATAACAATATTTCTTACGTTTTAACGTCGTTGTGGGGGGCTCCGGAAATTTCGACCACCTGTAGTTCCTTAACGTGCCCTAAATGTTGACCACAGGCGTCCTCAAACATTTTCACCTCCATCAGAAGTAGGACCACCATGGCAAATATTTATTGGCCGACCTACGGGTCAGCAGCCATGTGCCTTAGCCACTTGAAATATGTAGTGGGTAGTATTTATTTTAAGCAAGCATACACTAATACATGACTGAGAAAATTAGAAAAAAAATCACTCAATTGCTGCTTCAGAATACTGCCTTGCTTTGTCGGTATCATGGTACGCACACAAAAGTAAATGAGAATGATTTTCACTATAGCAATAAAACATTTTACATGCTAAGTTTTATTTCATGATTCGACTAAATGACAGTCGAGCAAACCAAGCGGTTGCCGAATACGGCGGCTCTTGTGAGCATTTGATGCGTGACACACAATAGGGAAGTCCCGCAAACACATAAATTAACTACAGTGTAACAAATAACCAAAGAAATATCTTACCCATAGAGCTTTCTATGGCAGATGAGATGGTTGAGTCTGCTGTTGCGGAAAAAACAAAACAGACGCAGCAAGGTATGTTTATTAAATCACCCTCTATGCAAAAATTTCTTTTAAAAATTGCTAGTTGTGCAGAACAAGAAGGGAGGAAAACACTAAAGGATTGACGCATAGTCGATCAATATCTTTGTTGCGCCTTATTTTCGCTGAACTTTTTCGTATTTTGTGCTGTTAGTAATTAATCACTTGCCGAAAAAAGTGCTGTTTGTATAGACGAAATACAGACCAGGAGGGTCTGGGAAATAAAGCTGTCTAGATAGCTCCACAACATCACAGACATATCAGCACATCGCAACATTCTATACAAGCAATAAAAAGCTATTCGAAAAGCAAATCATTGTCCTATGTTTTGCGCCATAGTTGAAGAGCTCTCCGAACGCTTATCAATCACTGTAAATTATAAATTAAGACCATTAACCAGAAACAGTCAACAAATACCTAAATAGCAAAATAAGGACACTCACTATACGAAGCGAAGCACACAACAGCTATGCGTAAAATGAAAGATTTATTTCATTTCTTTTAAATTTGCTGTGCTCAGCTTTCATAGACACAGGCCAATAAGATACATCTTGACGTTTGTAGTTATTTGATCGAATCCAGACAGAAATGTTTCCCCATATTGAGGAGTAGGTATAATTTCCACCTTCTTCTTGTTTTGTACTGCGACTTGCAATACGGTTACCTAAAGAGACTAGTATGGGCGAACTCTCTTAGTTACTTTTCTGAAGCTTTATAGATTTGGTGCTTTATCTGTAGTGTATCAGATATGTGTTTACCTCTTCAGCACTGCGAAGCACTTCCACTCTCGAATAAGCGCAAGAAACATTGTGCAGACAAAAGAGAAACGCAAACGTCGTAGGTGATCTGCTATATATGCTGCTTAAACCAAAGAACTGTTGAAATTGCAGCCCTGATTGACTCAGTGCCCATTATTTTTAAGGAAATTCCACGATACTTTACTGTATAATGCAGTTGATGCTGCAAGACTTTATTACAATGATACCTGCGATGTAATTATGTCTTCGGCTGAATGTACTTTTCTTTTATTTTCAATTATTTGCATTCAAACAGGAACGGACTGGTGGCCAATTTTCGTCATGCTGTTATCGTATAAAAAGTAGACTTCGTTTATGCCTTGCCAGAAAAATTATAATTGGGGCATCATCACTGCAGAGAAATGGTAGGTAAACCGTTATTAGGGACAAATAAAACAATACTTCGGAAAGAGCAACACGTGAGAGGTATGAAGATTGGCGAAATTTGTTGTTTAAATAGCCTAAGCAATTTTAGCATAAAGAGTTGCCTTTTCGTGCTAGAGAAGTTCTGAACCAGTATTTGAGGGATAAGACTGTTGCGGTGAATAAAATCGGTGGTATGCATATAGTGGAAAATGTTTTACACACCTAACACACTATCAGCCAAGCACTTAATAACGAAGTGCATAGAGGTGGTGCGCTTCTGCGTACTGAGCAATACTCTGTTTGTTGGGAGCCCAGCGAAAAAATATACTCGTACCGCATCTCGACCTCCCGCGCTAAGCGGTAGTCCTGCCTGCAACCGTGTAAAAGCGGCTCCACCATGAACGTTGCCTGTGCTGTTTTTTATTTAGGAGAGCTGCAGAGACTACCTGTGCTTTATAACGTATAATACTCCAATAAGGAATCGGAGTACACACCACATAAACCAATTTAGGCTAGTTTCAGTCATCTTTCATCATTAAGCCTCACGTAGAGCCTCGCAAACGCTGACACCACTACAGACATGGCGAGACACGCAGACTGTGAAGATCAGATCACATTTTGACATAAAGTTTGTACGCTAATCCAAATTAAACCAACTGAGTGCGTTAAACTCTGGCAACACGGCACCGCAGTAAGTATGATGCATATGGAATCGATTAAATGTTAATAGGTTCGCAACCTGTAGCTGAGATTGTTGACACTGTTTCTTCCAAACAGAGTAGTCATACCGAACGTAGAGTGAACAAAAGCACATTGCACTTGCCTGCACAAAAAGTTACATCAGGCGCACCGACAAAATGGCAGAAAGTTGCTGGCTATGTCTCTTCCTGTGTTACATTTCGCATTCAGCTCAACTGTGGCTCCCAAACGCCCGTTATCTGTGGACTGAGACATCAAAAGTTTGAGGATTGTAGTCTGTGGCGCTATTAAGACTGGCGGTTCTTCACTTGACTGTTCACAGAATAACAAGTTCGAACAAAAGTAGTCACCCTCACGGTATCGGACAGAAAAGTGCAATGCGCTTACCCATGATTGGAGGCCAGCTGCTGGGTCGCAGGCAATAAACGCGTTGTCTGAAGATGGCGACGGCAAAAAGGTTTGTAGTCGGTTGCAGCGCAAAATCGTTTGTTTGTTTGAGCCTTACAGCCTATGACACGTACCCACTCTAGGGGGGTACGTGTCATAGGCATAGGCTAGGGGGGTACGTGTCATAGTCGAGATTTTGTAATTTTAAGTTTAGTAGATACATTGAACAACATTAAATGATAACGAAAAGTGACATAAAAAAGACTACTTGGTAGTATATCCAATAAATGCAGCTTTAAGCGGAGAATATGTGCTTGATTTTTCTTTGATCTAAAGCTCCTACCCACTACGGAGCTACGAAAGCTGTAGGTTGGCTGGTTTTTTGGAACAACTTTATTCGGGTTCTGCGGGATGTGCCATAGAGTGCAGCAGCGACTCCAACGTCAGGAAATCAAGTTAAAATAAGAGTGTCTCTCCTAATTTAAAAACACACAACAAAAAAAAACAGCCACCACTAAATAATAATAATAAGCTAAATATTAGTTTGAGAATTACCCATCTACATAGCATATCACAATAGTATGTAAACCAATTGAAAACTGAAAGGAATTTCGAAGTACTAAAATTTCGCAGCGAGTATTGCTAACCGGCTATTCTGTCCACAATAAATTTGCATACGGTTGAGCAGACGTGTACGTTGCTGATTCTCCAACAAGAAGCCCGAAGGGAAAGACTATTCTGAGAATTCAAAGTAAATTTAAGTTTTTATTAATTTTAGGTTAAGTTAAGTAATTTTTAGGTTTTAACTTTTTGAAGTCCTTTTTTTGACGAGTAAAATAGTGACACCTTGCCGAAAATCCACCAATATTTTTAGGCTTTGGGCAGTATTAGCACATAGGTGATATCATCAGGTCAGACCTGTATAAATAAAGATTTAAAGGGAGCCTAGGTGCTGCTTTCTGGAGCGACGCGTCCAATCGTTTCAATGATACATCACGTATGCGGATTCTTCATCAGGAACAGAAGAAAAGGAAGTGATTCTTGATCTACTACCAAGATGTCTCGTCTACTCCCAGAATCAAGGTGTATTTATTACTTTACTGAATATTTTTTGTTGTTTTTTCTCACTTCTTCAATTTTTGTTTTCTTTAATATAGAGTCTTCCTTCCAATTGTTTTTTTTTTCTTTTTTTGTAAGCAACAGTGTAGTTATCGTCTCTGGAATGTTATATGTTTCTTTGCCAATCCACCAGAGTGGGTATATGATAAAGAATCAGGCTACAAACAAACAAACAAACTATGATGTTTTTGGCGTTACTGATTCATGAACCAAAACAACCTCATTCAGGAAGCAATGCTACCATTGCGCCGATCGTCCTTTCTTTATGTCCGTCAGATCATACACGAACAAGTTGCGGACATCGTACCACTTTCTTATCAGCCAGTTCGAGCAACAGCTCAAATACGTACGCTGACGCCATCGCCAAGCCCAGGCCTCCGTAGGCGGCTGTGCAGTACGAGCTGAGTCTAAACAGTATCGAAATACAAGAGTATTGCGATACTATTTCAGGGGTACTTTTGAATGATATGTGGGGTTTGACGTCACAAGACCACCATATGATTATTCCAGACGCCTTAGTGGAGGGCTTCAGAAATTTCGACCACCTGGGTTTCTTAGCCTGCAGCCAAATCTGAGCACACGGGCCTACAACATTTCCGCCTCCATCGGAAATACAGCCGCCGCAGCCGGAATTTGATCCCGTGACCTGCGGTTCAGCAGCGGAGTAACGGAGCCTACGATCGGGTGCCTGCGGCTGCGTTCCTTGTTCCATCCTCAGGGTTTCGGTCAAGTAGCCGGCGGTTACTTCTATTTTATTCTATTAGATCTACCTCTTGTTCCGCAACTGTTTTAGTGCATTGATAAGTGTAACTTCTTCTTATTTCATGTCTGTTTCTTCTCCGGGCCAGAGGCCTGCCCTCTGGTCAGCCTCTGTTCCCCCTCAAGATCTTCCTTTGGAGTTGTTTCTCCGCAATGGAACCCGTAGCGTTCCTGTCGCTTTGGTGCCGACCACCGGTGGGTTCATCCGCATGAAAAACCCCAAGACAATCCAAACGGAACTTCGTGCGATCACTCCCCACTCTCTACTGATAACAGAGGTTCGTCAGTTTGGACGCGGGGGGATACTATGCTGCTCACCAGACAAGGCCTGCATCCAAGACCTTCTAAAGTGCACTACTTTTGCATCACATCCGGTGAGCTCTTTTATCCCACCTCATCTAGCTTGCTGCAAAGGATTGGTTCGGGGGGTAGACGCAAGTCTAAGCCCAGCAGAAGTCTTGGACATCTTTTCCCCAGCAGGTGTTATTTCTGTTTACCGCTGTACCAAACAGGAAAACCAACAGAAAGTTCCCACTGAAACTGTAATTGCCACATTCGCTGGTACAGATCGCCCTTCGGAGATCAAGGCATGGCCGCTTATCTATAAGGTCGAAGCTTTGGCTCCCCGTCCGCTGCAATGTGCTAAATGTTGGCGCTTTGGACACAGTACTAAAGGTTGTCGATCGGAGACTCGATGCCGCATATGCGGGGCCATATACGGGGCTGGTCATAGTACTGCTGAGTGTCAATCAGACAATAAGACATGCTGTTTGTGCAAGGCAAATCACGCTGCAGACGATCCTAACTGCCCTGCAAGATCAAAAGAACTTCAGGTGATTGAAATCATTGAAAGGAGACGATGCTCTCGTAGAGAAGCAATTGCAGAAATTCAAAGCAGGAATCAGGGTTATGCCGGTATAGCAGCTCGTCCACCTCTTTCTATGGATGCATCACTTTCTCAGTCCATTTCTGCTATGGTAGAAAAGGCCGTAGAAAAAGTATTAGAAAAATTTTTACTCAATCTGTCCGACTCACTCAATAGCATTATGGATTCACAGATTTCGGGTGCATCTGATCGAATAACTAAGCGTATCCAACCTCCTAGTGCCTCAACTAGTAAACCTGCCGAACATCAGTCAGATGTCTCTATCGATAACGAGGCAATGCTTTCCAGTCCTAACACAACTGAGCAGGAAGGTATATCTCATTCAGAATCAATAATTAATCGGGATGTAGATATGGATGCTCGCCTTTTGAAACGCACCAGATCACCCACTAGCAAACTTAATAATTCTTCTCATCCGAAAACAAAAAAGAGTGTGAAGGAACCAATGACGAAAGCGGACTTCTTAAAAGATAGTATCTTAGATCAAGCAGTTGCTACTGCTTGCTTATCATCATAGGGTACCTTAGAGTACTTCAGTGGAACTGCCGTTCAATTCTCTCTGCAACTACAGACTTATTATACCTAATTTCTCAACAATCTCCAGACGTCATAATCTTACAAGAAACTTGGCTGTCTGCTGATCAAAACTTCTATCTAAAAGACTATCAGTGCTTTCGACTTGACCGAGACTCACGTGGTGGAGGATTAATGTTTTTCATTTCATCCAAAATTTGCCATAAAGCACACTTAGTTTACCAACAAATATCACACGATTATGAAGTAATGGTTCTGGAAGTTCACTTTCCAGGATGCGCGCCACTATCTATAGTCAACAACTACTTTCCGGCTGGAATACAAGATGAAAGAGCTCTTGACGTGACTGCGAGTTTTTGCAGAAACAGTATGCTATTTGCGGGAGACTTCAATTCCCATCACGTTTCATGGGGATTCCGCACTGATTCATCAGGAAAACGGTTGTGGGACTGGACTAACCGGAATAACCTTATTTGTTGGAACTCCAGAGTTCCGACATTCGTTCGATGTAATTCGAGGTCCGTCTTAGACTTGACATTTGCCAGCTCAAGTGTGACAATATCGTCTTGGACTGTTCTTGATACTGCTACAAGTAGTGATCACTGCCCCCTGGTATTTGAAGTCAGCATTCCTTTAGTGACGGTAGATCGCCAGGTGCAAAGTTTTGTAAACTACTCTAAATTTAAAAAGAACTTGCAGTCAACGCTGTCTTCCTTGCCCAATATGGAAACAATTATGAAAGCTATGAGCCTTTGTTCCACCCTAAAGTGTACAATTAAAAAATCACAGTTCACTATATCTTCAACAAAGGGAAAATTCATATCTGCCTGGTGGAATGCGGATTGCGCCAGAGATTATAGACGCCGCAACGCTGCATGGGAAAAAACTCCTCACCAACCAATGTCCGACTAATTGGAGAAATTATTTATTTGCTAAAGCTACCTTTAGGAGAACAGTTTCATTAGCGAAAGACGATTATGAAGAAAAAACGGTACACCTACTTATCCAAGAGTGGCAACAAGAAAGCTCTATTCAGATTTCTCCGTAATCGTAAAGCTATTACAGCACACGTAAATATTGACTCAGTTATTCTTTCTCCAACTGATTTGGAAAATACATTAACGGAAATTGCAATAGAATTGGAGAAGAGATTTACATCACAAATCAAAATAAAGTGTACAAAACCGTCATTCGGAAATGATTTTATTGAAGTAAGTAGGGATGAACTTGCGCACGTCGTTCATATTCTGCCAAACACAGGTCCTGGACCAGATGGCGTCACTTCGGAAATGTTAAAAATATTATTCGACATCTCTCCTGAAGACCTTCTTAACGTTGTCAACTATTCACTTGAAAATAGTTGGATACCTCCTGACTGGAGACTTGCAAAAATAATACCGCTTCTTAAAAAACAGGGACTAGGAATGCAGATAGATAACATTAGGCCAATCGCTTTAACATCACACGTAGTTAAGTTAATAGAAAGAATACTTTACAGTAGAGTTACGAAGTTCATAACAGATAATGCGATACTCAGTGCGTGCCAGATTGGATTTAGACCAGGTTACTCTATATGGTGGGCGCATGTTGATTTAGAGGCTCGTATAAAGCTTGCTCGGCACAGACGACAATATGCGGCCCTAGTAACCCTTGATTTAGCCAAGGCATATGACAGTGTTGAACATGCTATTCTTATCAATGTCCTAAAAGATCTTACGTTCCCGCAGTACATAACAAATTGGATATACGAATTTTTAAAAGACAGAAAATTTTATTGCTTCCAACGAGGTATTTCCACGCCGAAGTATAGCCAAACGAGAGGTGTTCCTCAAGGCTCTGTTCTATCGCCTGTGCTATTTAACATTTTGTTAAGTTCAATACCACAGAGTGATAAGGTACACGTATATGTATATGCAGATGATATCGCGTTCTTTGCATCTGACAACGATATTTATTCACTACATTTGACTTACAGTGTTATTTGGCAACATTGGAAACCTGGTTTCAGAAATTTCATATGAACCTGAACGTACTAAAAGTGCTCTAATAGTTTTTTTCCGTTGGACGCACCAGTTCTATTTCTCTTCAGTACCATCAGGAAATAATACCCCAGGTTAATTGTATTAAATATCTGGGTGTACTGTACGACCAAAAACTGAGCTGGCGTGACCACATTGAATATATTAAATTAAGGCTAACACGCGCTGTTGGAATGATAAGTAGGCTTAGCCGCCTCCGTTCCGGTCTTCGCAGAGATACGATGATCATGATTTATCGCATGTACGTTCGTCCGATTCTTGAATTCGGATGTGTACTATTCTCTGGTGGACCAGCATACAAATAAACCCCCTCATTCTTTTAGAGCGGGAAGCGCTACGTAGTTGTTTAGGTGTGCCAAAATTCACAGCTAACATGTTTTGTATCAAGAAGCTCGGATACCCACCCTTGCTTGCAGATTTTCGTATTTTAACAGTAAACCCTATTTAAATTTTCTGAATCCACTTTAAGAAGGCGACAATTTGTATTCTTTGCCGAGCCTGGTGTCCTTCTCAATGAACATTGGTCCCCGTGTATATAAACCCCAAGTGCTATTTGTTCAAACACTTCTAGATACTTTAAATGTTAATATATTCGAGATCACACCACCTGTCAAACCAATCGGCCAAGTCCAAATAGAATTTGACAATATCTTCCCCCATGAACGCAAAACACTTGCCCTCTAAATATTTGATTGGTTTATTAGAACAACACCTGTCTCATAGGTACTAATACAGTAATTGCAACGGATGCATCTATGAGTGGCGAGAAGGCAGGTGTGGGTATTTTTTCTCTCTCATTATTCTGGTCATTTTCATTATTACGCCTCCCAGATTATACACCAATATTTGAAGCGAATTAACGGCCGTTATACTAGCTATTCGTAAACTTCCTGCGACTCATTCGACAGCTGTGATAGTGACTGACTCGTATTCCGTGTGTTCATTCTTATCATCGTCGTCGACACCAGCAGTACTAGAGACTTTTAAATCATTAATCCCAGCAAACATTCGTCTAGTGCGAATGATATGGGTGCCAGGCCATCGTAGTATATTTATAAACGAGATGGCTGACAAACTTGCGCGAACATCTCTTGATCTTCCGATTGTGCCAATCATGCCTCCTACAGCTTATGTAACAGCAGCGAGGTTTAGAAAAACTTTCCCTTCTTGAAGACTACATCAAAACCATTATACCGAATCCAGATTTCTCGCACCTGCAATTCACATGGATAAATAATGGTGTCCCACGCGTAAATTGGAAGTATTGGTAACAAAATTACGTTGCCGTGTACCACCTCTTAATTTCTACTTAAACAGGTCTGGTCTGGTGCCATCCCCTCTGTGCTCAAGCTGTAACGAACCTGAACATATCGACCATTTTCTTATCACATGTCACCGATTCAAAAATCAAAGAAAAAACTGCTTCGAAATTTTATTCAAAAAATTAGGAATATCACTTAATACTCCCAATATTTTGTCTTTTGGGGCCATTTCATTGGGACATAGCGACAGGAACATCTGCAGGGCTCTCTGCGAATTCATATATAACACAAGAAGATTACCTTGCTGAGTCAGCCATCAGCTCCCGAATTTTACTAGCACCTACCACTTATTATTTAGCTGATACAATGCAATGATTCAACTTTCAGGAAAATTTCATATAACATTCCATTACAGATATTCAAACAAATTCCATTATTTCTCCCCCTTTTTTCTTTCTTTTTTTTACATTGCCCAAATTAATTTCACAGTCAAAACACAGTACTCATATTCCCCTAATCTAGAAATCTATAGGTATTTACTTGCATTAACCACCGGCTTCTTGGCCAATCCCCCTTAGTGGGTGAGAGCCACAAAAGAAGGAACAAGCAAGCAAGCAAGCTGTC